>JAQFXM010001973.1:0-27783 GCA_034693345.1 Entomobrya multifasciata
GGACAGACAGACGGACTTTTTGGTCCCGTACCCCCCATTCGTATAAAGTTTCAGTAAAAACCTGAAACTTAATAACATTGAGCATCAAACAAAAACCAGACCAGACCACTGACCGATCTTCTCGTTTTTTGTCTACTGATACCTAGACAAACGGACAAGTGTGCCCACTATTTTTATCATAATCATCATCGTCCTCGACGAAGTAAGTTTGTTGCACAAAAGTATGTAAGCATGCATAATACCACGAACAAAAAGAAACTAACTGCAATGCAGTGCAAACTATGTATGCTTGCAGACTTTGTTGTGTCGGATCATTTTGAAGAGAAAAAAAATCACATCATTCCACGGTCTGGTCGGTCAGACTAGCCAGGTACGTAAAGTATATCATATGGAAAAAGAATGTAGGTGGATTTTTATATTTATGCTCATATAAGGAAACATTCAAGACGAAGGGAAATGAAAAACGTGATTTTACAATACTACCAAAAGGAACTCTTCAAAACGTTTTGAATATTTCTTGGTTTGTATTCTAGTGATGATGATGGATTCCTTTTTTACTCACATGGAAATATTTAAAGACATACATGAACAAAAATTGTCAGCCTACGTACGCATTATACACTACCCACACTACCAAACCAACTTTAAACCGTCTTCCATCTGTTTGAAAAATGTAGAGTGCACTATTCATCGCCACCATGATAATCCAAACAAAGAACGTAACTATGATGACGATGAAGGTTGATGATTTGTATAGTAAAAAAGAGCATCTACCAAGCATACACCGAATCGAGTAGAATGCATTCTCATAATGATCATCATCAGCGTCATCAGACACTGCACTGCACTCTGCACTATGGTGTTTTGTGTTGCATTTTATTCTTGAGTGTTCTTCAAGTTTTTGTGTTGTCTCGTCTGCTGCTTCTTGGAGAATACAACAACTGTCTGGTTTTGTCTAGCATGGTCATTTTCATACCTGTTATGTTTTTTTCTAAAATAAAATTACAACCAAACGGATGGAGTGAAATGCACGTAAAAATACTTGTTTCGATTATTTTAAACCGTCAGAGAGATGAGAATGGATTGTGGCATTTGCGCGGACGATAAATGATAAAAGGTGTGGGTTGCATTGTTATTTTTTTTAAAGTCTGTTTTACTGACTTTACACATGCAACATTCAAATGCAATGCAAATAGATAATTATAGTTTGTAGTGTATTGTAACCATGCTTTGTGAACAAAAGAATGTATGGATGCTGTAGTAATGATGATGATGATGATGATATTGCGTAGTTGATGCTTGTTGTTAGACATTTTCATGGACATCAAAAGAGTAAACTGGGTAGTAACACGATTTTTTGGTGGTGATGATGAGGATGATGATGACGAGAGTCCAGACAGACTGAAAATCAGACGAATAGAATAAACTGCTGGGATGCAATTGACTTGGTGATGCGTTCTTTTGTGAGCGTCGTTATTTCATTATCAGCCGGAGAAGAGCGTAGCAGACAAGAAGAAGAGATGCAACAGGGTTTTTTAGAATTAGAAGAAAAAAACTAGTAGACCTTGTTCTTGTTGTGCAGTGCAGCGCACCACAAACACACCTGGTTTGGTTTCGATGATGATGAAATGAAAAATTTGTGGTGGCGGGTGTGAGTGAGGACGAGGCGAATGGAGGATGAATGATATGATGAGGTGAGGTATATTGTTATGCTGCATCATATATCATGTTGCATTTATGCATATCTTCGGATAGCGTTTATTGACTGGAAAGTAGAATTTTAAAATGTTAAAAACAGGATCATTTTTTGTGTATACCTAATCCTATCCTAACCATGTCATACCAAGCAATAATGAATTAAAAATTAGAAAGTGTGGTTTATTTGCTGGGAATTTGTAAATGGGTGGCGTTGCCAGATGACATATGTCATTTGTGCCAATTTAGTTAAGAATTAAATCATGGCTTGATGCCTGTATAATTAGTGTAAAGTTAGATTAGAAATTAATGCATATGATAATTTTTACAAGGATAAATCTGATGATGATGTGTAATGTGTAGTGATTGCTTCCACGAAACCATGGTAAAAAGTACAAATTTTGAAAGAGTAAATAAGTAACAGGCATATCACTACATCCATGAATGAGCTCGTCCTTATTTTTCCAATAAGTTTACCTTGGAAACGGCAAGTAAATTTGTTCGTAATGTAAAATAGTTTGCATAGGAATTCATTTTACTTGAATTATTTGTTGCTTTAAAAAAACAAATGTGAAATGTTACCACTATCTTTCGATAAAGAAACGAGCTGTTTTTAATAAACTTTTGATCGATTTGCTTTTTTTTGTGATTAAAGTTAATTTTAAGAAATGCAGTGTAACTGAACTCTGTAAAAATGCAGAAAAAACAACTCAATGTTTTCAATGACAACCATGATGATTACTGTTTTGCTCTCATAATTTACCCATCATCGCTACTGTCACGAAAATTGGCACTGTGCATTGTATAAAAATATTTGTTCATACATCATATCATTTATACAAAAATACAGCAAAACTCTCTTTTTTTCAGCTTTGATATTTTCTTTTGATTGACAGCCGTCATGTCACTTGACATGACATGATCATGCCATGTCAAAACATTGCAAAAAATACTTAAAATATTATTGCTCAATAATAACAAATATTATAAAAGCTGTGTTTCTATGTACTCAACTAATGTGCATAATATGCGTGTGTGTATAAAGTGATTGAGTTTTATCCATGAAAAAAAATCTGCAGTAAAAATATATCAATGTCCTCCAAAAACAAATGCTGTACTGAATTTTAAATCATGGCGACGTGTCACTTACTTTCATTCCATTTCCACTGCACACAAGAATTCTATCCAATACCGCTATGATTGAAATCATCTTCATCATCTACCCAACTCATGAAACAGATCTTTTTTAAAGAGAGCGAGATTGAAGAAGAGCAAAAACCTTTTCATCTGGCTTATGTTTGCTTACGTTGCGTTATGTTTTTTAGTGTGTCATGGTCATTCACTAGGACATTTTACAACACATTGAGCGGGTGAAGGATGATAAGGCTGAACTGAAAGTAAGATTGAAAGAGTGGAAGTAAAAAATGGTAAATTTACTAATTTTTATGGATGCAATGACTGATTTGATTATTGTCATGAAATGTCATAATCATGAAAGATATCGTCATTATGAACCCAGCAAGTTAACTTGGTTAATATTTGGTTTCAATTTTAATTTACCAACTAAAACGATTTCAACAGAAATTCTTATTTACCAACACATGTCACGTCATCATCAACTTGATCATCATTTCATTTATCCGGTTGTTCATGTCTTGTCGCTTTACTTTGTACATAAAACATGTTCCAATTGCATAGTGACTTGATCTGCGTCAATCTCACCTCACAAGACGTTCTGATGTCCAGCATGAGAAAATGCTACAAAAATGAAAATGCATCATATTAAAAGCAGTATATTAATTTGTAATCTGGATGTTTACTTGGAAAACATTGCCAGTGGCGGTACGACGACAAACATAAAAAGCCAATGAACAATTACGGTCATTATTACAGTCTCTATCTGGAATCCTATTTGAATATTATTGAATTCCTTCTGTTCATGAAACGTTGCTTGTGCGTCTTGTTATTTTATTTTTAAGACAAGATGCGAGGGTTTTTCAGAGAGAAAAATGTGTGATGATGATTCATAATCACGTGTAATAAGACATCATGTTAATGCGCTTTTATTTTCGTTGCTAAATGTGCGTTGACTTGACTCTCTAACAAAGATAACGACTGAAAGATAATTGAGGTTTGGAATGCAGACATTGTTCTTCACCTGCTCACGCTGCTGTTTACTAGACAAGTCAAGTGAGACTCTCAAGAGCAGAATTCATTATCACCTTTAAACTATTTCCATTTAAATAAAACACGTACTATGCACTTTCTTTCTTGAAAACATAATATTCTTTGGTGGTGGTATGGTGGTGTGGTTGGTTGGTTTATTCCAAAGGTAAACGCTCATTTGTTTTTCTTTGACGATGATCGCATTCATATGCAACTCACCTGATCATCATGTCATGATAATCCCATTTTGTACTGTTACAGTGCATTTTTTCAATGCATATTATTAAGATTACATTATAATAAGAATGTTATACACGTACTGCAGTCAAAAAAACAATGAAAAAATAAATGTGTTCAAATTATTGGTTTCTTCTGCGCAACTAGCAAAACTGGAATAATAAAAATATTACCATTATCATCTTCATGACTGTTTGTGTTTTTAAAGCGCTACCTTAAAATTACTGGGATTACCTGAGTGTATGTGTATCTTTTACATTTTCACGCAAGTAAAGTGCATAGCCTATTATTACGCATTCATAAAGAGAAATACATTCATATTCATAATAGCAAAGTATATATTAGCTGAACACGCACTTTATAAGAGAAACAAAAGGTTTATTTCATTGTACCAAAAAATCTGGTTATCGCTGCAATGTCCTGCGTGCACAAATATACGCACATTGTACGTACAATAACTTGAATAGCACGCATAATATAGTAATCCCATAATAATAATTATATAGATGATGAAAAAATACCATCATGGATGCATATATGTATGCAGGCATGCATACATCGCTATTAGTCGGTTGTCGGTTTATATGAAAGATGCACTTGTTTCTACCATATGTCTGGAGTTTTTATAGGGATTTTTTGTGTACTGTCTGGAATCCTCCTTCTCCTCCCTTCTATTCCCCTATTCTTCCGTGTGTAGAAAGAGTCGATGTCTCGAATGGAATGAACTCGACCAGCAGAACCAGCAGCTCTACAAATACATACTAGTAGAGGTCGTGTACGTTGGCAATGTTGGCATACACACACCCGAACTTACTAGCATACCATACCACCTTTCACATGATCGTTGTAATGATGATGATGATGATGATGATGATACACATATTATTATGCATATATGCATAGTTTTACTAGTGCAATTGCTATGAATTTTAGTATTTTTATTGATATACAATGAAAAAAGAATGTATCACATAATCACATGGGGGAAAGTGATAAGCAAAGAAATGCAGTGTACATGGTAACTCATGCAAAGATAAAAATATACAGATGGTTGTAATTTGTGGAATTTGTAAAATAAAAAATGATTTGAATAGAAACTAAATAAATTAGATATTGCATTGGAAGCGTATGTACATTGTTTCCATGTGCATCAATATTTTATATATCTTGATATTTTGTCAAAGTCAACTAAAAACGTTAATGCATGACTATTATACGGAATGAATATCTACGAAAGAAAATTCAAACACCTTCATTATTTTTTTACTAACATCTTGTAGTAAATAATGAAGATAGGTTGACTACGATGAAATATCTTTTCGTCATCTAGCAAGTGTACCTTGCATATTATCTGACGTATCATAAAGACATGATAAGCATAAGTCAAAGACTAAGAAACTATTTTCTGACTTTACCAACGGCGCTGTTTTCTACCTTTACATGTTATAGGTCTATGTATTTTTCTTTTGAAAAGCATAACAGTTAAAAGGACAGCGGAAATTGCTTCAAAACTCCTTTCCTCGACTTTCAATCATCATCATCATCCTTCGTCTCTCTCATTTCCTTGTGTCTGTTCAATGTTCTGCTTCTCTATTTGTGACTGCTCTTGTTGCTGTTGTTGTCGTTCCTTGGAACTGTTTTTTTTGTTCAACGTCTTTCGTCTTCTCGAATGTTCAAAGAAATAGAGTACACTGACTAGACAAACATAGCCGGAGGAATGGAATGTGCTGTGTTGTGTGTATCTACCCAAGAATGAAATTTCATAATAATCCTTTTCCCTTCTTCGTCTTTCTCCATTCAAAAGTAGTGGTGGTGGCGGTAGTGCGATGGAAGTATTGCTGCTTGGCTAATGTTGGGCAAGTTGTAGTGGCGGCGGAAGTGGTGGGAGTGTTACGTTGCCTAATCTTATACTCCTGGCATTTTCGTGACTTGAAAAGGTTTTCTCGTCTTTTATATCTGTTATGTTATGGCGAGAGATTAGAAAGCATACGATTACTACAACTACCGCATTATTTACTACATACAGATTTTTGTAGCGTACACGTTGACGAAAACGGGATACAGTAGCTATGACTACAACTTGCGACCAGAACTACTAGAAAGAAGACTCCACTTTTTGTCATCATTATCATCATCAATAACAACATCACATGCTTTTACTCCATGTTTCATTGTCAAGTGAACAGCAGTTTAGGTGGAAATTGTTGGTACGTTACGTATGCAGAATATAGCAGTAAACTAACAGGCTTTCCAAAAATATATGAACAAAACGCCACACCAGAGCATCTCCCTCCAGAAAAAAAAGAATCCAGAAATACTCCCAAGAAAGAGCAAAGAGAACCGTTGGAATCCTCTTACAAATGGAATAGAGTCAAGTGAAGCCACGCCAAGTTAAGGGAATACTCAACGGGAAAGTTATCCAAATAACAGTATAATAGATGAATAGAATGCTTGTGTAATACAAAATACTATATAAATATTTCCTCTCTTCTTCACAGACAAGCCCCCTCGCGTTAGTATTTTGTATACATGTATTATATTACCTACAAAGCAACTATATTATATATATTTTTGGTTCCGGCTGGAGTTAAAGGGAGCGGTTCTGTACAACTTTGTTTTATCCTTAGGAAGAGGGTGAATGTTGTTGATGATGATGAGACGAGCACTTCCGACTTTTCTTTTTTTGGGAGGGAGGGTGAGTATAGCACAACAAACTCTCCTTTCATTCCAGACCAGACGAAATAATACATACATTCAAAAATACATAAGAACCAGCAAAACTTGGTGGTCATAACTAAAGCAAACCAACTTAAGTGAAAATAAAATATTACAACAGATTTTGTTTATATGATCATCTCAAAAATGCTCAAGAAATTTGTATGAAAGAAATCTTCAAAAAGAAAACCTTGTCTTTTGCAAATTTTGCAAGTTTATTTTCTATAAATGTCGCAATCTTCATCATCTGCCCTTCTCTTTTGTTGAAAATGATATCATGAAGATGATGCAATGCAACATAACTACACTATTGTGTAAATCCTCCAGCAAAGACCAGCGACCCTTTGACCATCACCAAAAAATCTTTACCGCTTCTCACTTCCATCTTTGGCGTGGCCTGCTGCCTTTGAGGTCGATTGCAAGTAGGAAGGAAGGAACTATACGCTTTCGCCTTTATGCGTCATATACCTAATTGTAGTGGTACCCATTGTACTATATATTGTGGTAGGGTAGTCATGGAATGCAATGGGACAAGATAATAGACACCACACACTTTGCAGAGAGAGAGAGAGAGAGAGAGCTGGTGAGAGAGACAGGGCCATGGTCGCAGTAAATACTCTGTAAAGTAGAAGAGTGAACAAGAAAGTCTTCTATTTCATAACAACCTTGTTACTTTACTCATCTTAAAAGCTGGAAATTCGTATGACTTTCGGGATGATACCAAAATGCTTGTAACAATTATATAATATACATATCACAAGTAAAGCAAACATATATGCGGGTTTGCGGGTGTATTCGCCTTTTAAGTCGGGATCATGGTCGGTCAAGCCGGATGTATGTATTTATTTGGTAGCTTTGCCACTATTTTCTTATACTAGAATCTTACCCAGTACACATAGTATGTTAATATGCCACACAATGACAATATACTAGGATGATTCCAGTATAACAACGTATAAAAAGGAAGAAATGCATACAATTTCTCAGAGTTGTTGGTGGACGAGAAATAAAAGATGAAAATCTTTTGTGTTCTTTTATTATTTTGTGTTTTTGCAGCCGCTGCTGTTTTTTCTTAAGCGAAAAGGTCTTTTTCTCCATTCTTCTAACAAAAAAGACTTTCGGCTTTAGATATTCTTACGAAACACTTTTGTATTATGTAAGTTTGCAGTATGTATATCAAAGAGAAAAATAGATATAGAGCTTTACCCATTCTCTCTATTTGTTTCCTTTCATTATCGATATTTTCATTAAGTATTTCTTTAAACTTTCTTTGAAAGTGTAAAAAAATGTATTGTAATGGTCGGGTGTTGAAAATAATGTTGAGTTTTGTGTCAACCGTTTTATATTGAATGGAAAAAAAATGAATAAGATGCATATAAAAAAAAGATCACAAACAGCTTACAAAAGAAAATGTTGTACCAGGTTTTGTTGCAGTGCACATAGTACAAAAAAAGTCATACAAAAAAATCCAGTTAGGTATGTATTTATTCCATTCCAGGTGACTTGACTTCCATTCTTTACCTTTTTTCTTCTTAACGTTTTTTAAATATATTTTTCTCTCTGATGCAATGCAAGCAAGAAAATGCATTTTTCTTGAAGAAAAGGAAAAACGTTTTCTTTTCAAACGAATCAATTCCAGAAATGATTTCACACACTGTTCATTGATCATTGAAAAAGAAGAAATGAAAGTTCATCGAAAACTCAATAATTTCTTAACACTAAAATCAGAAGAATCATCTACTGTCGAATAAACAAACTAACTTATGATCATTAAATTTATCGCTGTAAGTTGTGTAAATCTATAATGATAAAATTAATTATGTTAATTCAAAAAATATTTAATAATTTGTAGCAATGTTATTTTTTATGCTATATCTTTCCATGCGGATTGGAACTTGTGCTGGTAATGTTGAGTGTGGTCTTGATCAGGTTACCCCCATCATCATCATCATCTATTTATAGTCGAAGAACACACTCATTGATATTATTACCTTGGTTTTGCAAAGCAATTACTTGCTTTGATTTGCTAGTACACAAACACTATATTAATGTAATCTAGTATGTTAGTAGTTTAGTCTGTTGAATGAAGTAACGTGTGCGTAATTATTTTACTACGACGAGCAAGTGCGTGTATGCTAGCAATATAAGTATGCCTTTATGAATGTTCCTGGGACATACAAATGATAATGAGGGCCGAAAGCCAAAGCATTAGCAGAGAGATCAGCTTATACATCTCTATCTGTTTTGCCTGCTGAGTTACCTGGGTTCGTTTGGAGGAGTGAGTGTATACTTGAAAAACATGGAGAATAAAAAATTGATGACTTCATGTGAATTCCAATACTTATCAATTTCATGAATGAATGAAAACATTGTGCTTGGTTTTTTGTATGCAGAAACCTGATGACATTACAAAATGTCACGAAGAAGTAAAGAAAAATCGATGCATTTTTATTTCAATGTTTTCAACTTTTTATGTTTTTAATGACCTTCTGGTTTTGGTGTGTGAGAGAGTACAAATATTTTATAGCTAAGCCTGCATTTTTGTTTCACAAAGTCGAAGTCAAAAAGTCTTATCATATCATAATTATCAGTTTGTTTGATGGTTTCTTGGTAAAAATGGATTTGGAAGTTGAATATTTTTATCAAGTCAAGTGTGTAGACAAGGGGGGATTACCATCTTCATAGCACTTGACCGTCATGCTCTTTTTAATGTCATTCCCAATTCCCATCATGTCAAATTATGAGTTGCATGGACTATGAATGAATTGCGTACATATCATCAGAGCATCACAAAGTCACGTCGTATTTTCTCACAGTATCCCATAACATAAAAATAGGTAAGCAAATAAACATCAAGTATGCATAGGCAATATGGCATGGCGTATTCTGTCATTCATCACCTCACCAAAAAAAATATGATGATGATCATCATATCATCATGGGAACATGTAGACAAAGACAACAAAGTATGTGCATGCTTTCAAGAACTCATCTGGTTTGCTGAAAGAGTTGAACTGTGCTTTTGGTAGGTTGAGAGAATAATCTTATGAGACAAGAACACTTGAAATAAGAAGAAAAAAAATGAAAAAGAATATGAGCAAAATTTCATCGTTTCCATTCTAAGAATGAATTTTTCGCCAAGAATTATCTTTCGCGGTTAGCTTGTTAAAGGAAAAGAGATATAAAAGAGTAAAACGACTTGTTGAAGATGATGCTAATCCTTTTTTCTTTATGCAAAAGATTTGAGTCAAGTGTTCAAAAGATCATATTTCCAGTTATTCTTGGGAGGTAAAGTATACCATGTATGCAAACATTCTTACGATACACATGTATGTATGTATCGACTATCGACGAGAATAATGAAAGGAGACAAAGAAAAAAATGGTTGAGCGCGGAATTTTTCACTGGGCAATGTTGATGTGACGTCTCAAAGTATTAATGAATGAATGAAAGAACGGTGGTGGTGGTGGCTTTGGCTTTACTGATGAAAAGGATGAGTATTAAGATAATGGTGACTGGTTTGCGCATTGATACTTTTGAAGTGAGAAATATTTGTGACGTGACTAATCGTAAAAAAGTTAAGGAGCAGGTGTACGGTAAAAATGTACTCAACCAACTCAACTCACAATTTTTATTTTTTTGCTTACGGCGTTTCATAGATGTACCAAAGAATGTTGGCGTTGGCAGTATTGACAGAGGATGTCGTTTGTATGAATCAGTAGTCAAGTCGGTCTTTGTTGTTACTTTTCTTGAGAACTATAAAAAAACCGTGCAAAAATAAAAGAGAGACGAAAATGATGAAAACAATGGGCTTGTAAGAGAGATTATTTACAACAAGACTTGTCAAAAATGGTAGAAAGGAGCCCGCATAAATTGCTAGAGAATATCCGACAAAGAAGCAAAATGAGAATCTGACTTGAATGCTATTGTGCAAAGTAAAAACATCATGTACCTTTTCTTTTAATGCATTCTGGAAAAAAAGAGAATAAAATATTATGTAAAAAGGAAGCATTGTGATGATGAGATGAGTTTTCAGTAAAGTATATAAAAAAGTGGCGTCTCTTGGGTTTGTATTTTGGCTTCTTTGATAAATATTATGACGAAATGAGGAAGACGATTGTTCTTAGAGATCATTTCATTGTTCCTTGGAAAAGCAATAAAATTTCGAATAAAGTATGTTAAACAAGCAAATATTTATGTGAGTGAGTACCACTTATACATAATGCCCTTGCAACACATCTTGGTTTTTTCTCTTGTTTTTAAGACAAATCAACATTTTTGCGCAATCAGTTTTTAGAAAACAAGGCGACATAATCATCATCAACAAATCATAAATTGTCCCTGAGACACTTTTTAAAAGAATCCTCTCCTCATTATCTAACAACTTTTATGAAGAAAATAAAAGAAAGGGTTGTAAAAAAATACTTGTCCAAAAAAAATAATTCAGCGGAATAAGCACAAGGTTACTTTTGTAAAAAATATACATGCACACATAAATATTATGACATGAGCGGCGCAATTTTTCCTTCTAAAAGTATGACATTTACCCAAGTCACGTTGCATTGTCAATTGCTCACGTAACAAATCATTAATATTAACGTGAAGCAGTGGAAATGCAACCAAGCATGTAAAATAGTTGATCATGATTATTTTAGTGCAACGCAACTTCTCTGGTTTTTTTTGCTTTGGGGTAATAAAAATGGCGTGCACTATTGTATTCATATTTATCAGATCCCACCGCAACCATAACAATAGCACCAACTTTATTTAGGCAATCCAGTTTTTTCTCAAAATATTTGGACTCATCATTCAGGTTAAATGCATACAAATAAAAATATGATGATGATGATTTGACATATGAACCTGTTTCAATTCAAGTTGCAGCAATAAAATTCTTCGATTGTATACGTCATCGTTTAGATTCTCAAAAATAAGTCAAGTGGGCGAATGGTAGAACCGTGCATGTCAGAATTTGCATTGTCAGTCCCAGCCCAATGATTCCAAAGAAATCAATTTTTAAAAAATAAAACAAATTGGCATTTTGATGAATTGTATAAGCAAAACATATTGCAAATGACTCATTATCATGATGATGACACAAAACTAAAAGGTAAAAAAATGATGAAAACTTGTCTTGACTTGAATTCTCTAGTTTTCAATTCCAAGATATTATTGAATTGAATTCCAAAACAAGAAAAACGATCAGACATGCCCGCATCGAGAAAGAAAACAAAGGAAAAGGGGACGAGTAGAGTTGTCAATTTTTCAGGTGTCTAATTATTTCTGAATAATTGTTTTCATTACTAAGAATCAGTCCAATTAATTGGTTTCTTCAAGTATGCCAGTCTAATTGGTATAGTCAGCTAGTCACTAGTTCTATGAAAAAAATTAGATCACTTCAAAATTTGCAAACAAGTTACCTACACAACTTCCTAAACACAACAAGCTTTGTTGAACTTTTATTTTCTCTTTCTCTAACTACCTTGTTGAGACATCTATCGAATTATTGAAAAATATAGCGAGACCGCATGCACGCAAGGCAAAAGAAGACTGGGGTAAGGGAGCTTCTAGTTTGCTAGCAGCTGCACAAAAGGGTAAGCAAAAGCATGCCTGCATGTCCGTCTTTTCATCTCATCATAAATATCATCAATATCAAGCAAGGTTGCTTTTGTTGATAAGCATCCACAGCAAAATGCCGGCTGGCTGGATAATCTAAACTGGTTACATACAGCTATAAATACACACCATACTTACATACATGTCTTTTCATATCACATCGCATTCATTCTTTTTTTCCCAACAACTTCTCGTTAACACCTTGCGTAATGACTCTGCTACAAAAAATTATTATGCAAAAATAGTCTTCAAGTTAAAAAATAATATCAGCATTTAAAACATAATAAATAAAAAAGCTATTTTATTTATGCCCTCTCTCCTATTCATTCCCATTCAACTTTTGTGAGTTATTACCACTGTTGCAGAAAAATATGTATATTGCACACCGGCAACGGGGCAACCCATTTCTCTTTTTGAAAGGTTTATTATTTACGAGTATACCATGACAAGTTGAAAATTCCAATGAATTTTTACACTTAACTTATTAAAGTTATTTTCTCCGAAGTTGGGACTGGAATTTTGGGACTGCACTGGATAATTGGAATTGCTCTAATGTTGTATGTTGCGGTTTAGTAGCAAGCAATGTTTCACAATTTAATGCTTTATTCTATAGACCACATTACACATGCATTGTTTTTATAGCAAAGGTTGTAGCTGTCGTAGTGCCAATTTCATTTGGAAAAAAATACACACATTTTTTTTACCTGTTCCTTTTCGTGGTAGTCCTGCAACAACTTGAAAATAAGCAGAGTCAGAGTTGCAGGATAATTTGCGTTGAAACAACCTTTCGAGGACGAACGGTATGGTCGTGGTCGTGGTGGTTGTAATAAATGGTGGTGATGATGATAATGATTACTTTGATAAGCCTCAAAATGCTTACATTTTTGTATGGTTTCTAGCAAAACATTGTACAATAATAATAGAATTTACTACAATTTTCCATGTAAACCTGTTCATCTCACGGTACCTTTTTATCAGAATAGCGATAGATTCACGTTTGATTTCAATAATAATGCAATGCAACATAGAAAAAAAAGCAAGGCAAAGGTGAGCAAAAGAGAAGCAGAGCTGCACAACAATAACAACAACAAAAACAGTATACATATATCAGCTACAAACAACGTCACTAATTATAGGTTTTAGCTGACTACTTTTTTTATTTTTCATGCATGCAGATAATTGCCTTGCCTGGGCTTACCTTGACTCCAGTGACTGCACTGCAAATGGAGAGAAGCAGATGAAAATAAAAAGGAAAATTGGTTTGCTTTGTGATGCTGTTATTTATGATGAGATAAAAATTATGATAGCTGTTGCATTTATATATAAAAAGGTAAGCAATATTTTTGAAAAAAGTAATGCTTTTTTTGTTAGATTACCAATTTAGGTATACAGTATACATTTTATTGAAGATAAAGCAAAAATGGAAATTTGGAAGCCTCAATTTTTTTTCATGATGGATAAAAGCTTCTAAATGCCAATTTATAAAATGCGTTTAATGTGAGTAGATTAGGTTATTTGTGTGCAGCGACTTGTTATACAGCAGTAATACATTATTGTATTACGCATGATTGTTTTGGGCTAGGGGCAGGCAATAACAATAAATATAGGTAAATTGTGGCAATAATAATTAGAATGGATAATTTTATTTTGAGATAGGTAATCTGGGTATATAGTTTGTACAAGAGTATCACTGATGATTTGAGTTGATTTGATAGGATAATTATACATGAATTCATTTTCTTTGATATGAATGAATATGGTATAAAATCTCGTCCCTATTCCGTATTTAGTATTGGAAGGGGCGACGATAAAGTGATTAAGGACGATGATAATAATATACATACATGACATCTATGATAACCTATGGAATATTATTTTATTAGTAAATAAAGTATATAAATACTTTTCGTCATCTGGTCCATATTTCTGTCAGACAAAATCACATCATCTGTTCAACATAAAAAATAATTGCAATTTAATTAAATCAGTAATCAAAAAAAATCAGACAAAAAAGATGATATTGAGTAGGTAACTTCCAGGGGCAAAGAAGGCTGTTCTACTCACGACGACGACGATAGGTGAACATCATACCTTACAACTTACAGTTCATTTCCTATCACAGTAAAGTAATTTATATTTTCTTTGTGCTGTAGGATTGATGTGCACTAACCATTTTTTGTTATGCTTGTGGTCATACAGATACTTGTGGAAAAAGATCATCCCATTAAAATTTGAATTTTATGTTTATGATGGCAAAAACATATCTTGTGCAAATTAACCATTTCATCACATACCATTTAAAATTCCTCAGCATTCCATTGCAACTCATAAATATTTGGTACCTGACGAAAAGTAATGTGCGAAAACATTACCATGTCTGTAAAATAAAATTCAAAACTCGAATTCATCCAGCCAAAACCTTCTCATCAGCGCAAGGCTGTAAAATAATCCCTTCCTCAGTTCAGCCTCAGCTGCACATGAAAGAAAAAATTTGCAGCTGCATTTTATTTTACTCATTTTTCGCGTTCGTATACTTTTGAAAAAGTAGAAATATACTTACACACTCACTCTTATTAAAACATATTTATTCAGCAGCGTAATATTCAATTCAAGATATGAGACCCATGTGTGTCTTCACATATTTTTTTTGTCTTTCTTTCTATGAATTTTTCGTTTAACTCTCGGGCATTGGCGTCTCCGCGTCATTCCCCTCTTTTCAAGGTGGACTTGCACATTTTCATACCTTCTTTTACTGCTGATCTTGATGATGATTATGATGATCATACTTACTTCTTCTGCTTCATTTTTATCATCATCTCACCATCAACAACATCTTTCGCTTTTTGTATATTAACAAGCCATGAAGCAGTTGTACTCAACTCATGCTGATTAGAGACATGTATACAGGAATTCATATAATATGTACATATTATAATATAATTTGTATGTAAGTATATGAATGTATGTATTTGCAATGCAGAAAGGTATTTAGTATGACTGCTTATCTAAGTTTTTGCAAAAAAGCTTTTAAGTTGGCTTGAATTTTTTTAAAGCCTTTCTTGGCTTTGTTGTTGTGACGATGGTGATGATGATGATTATTGATGATGGTATTTTTTATATCTTTTTCTTTTGGTACATACATAGGTAGCTTAAGAACAGGAATTGCAATGCAATTGAACTTTGCAAGGCTAAATAAAAAACAGAAGCGTTGCCTCACTCACCATTTTTTAAAGCGTCATCGCACCCTCACTCAACATGAAATACTGGAAATGTTCTACTCCTCATCATCATCAACCACCACAAAAACAACATTTTGTGAGGATGAATTTATACAGAAAATTTTGAAATTTAACATGTAGGCATGAAAATGCACACATTTCACATCGCAAAAGTTAATTCAACGAGGATGAGTTGCTGTCATGCGAAATCGTAATATGCTAACATTTTGCTATCACATCATCAGCCATTTTCTTCGTTTTATGGATGGAGCAGCAGGAATGCAAAGAGTTGCAGTGACGCTTTCACGGCACATTACTTCTTCCTACGCTTGGGTTTTTTCACATCTTTCAAAACGACACGACACACGTGTGCCTAAAAATCTTGTGTTGAGCATCTAATATATTTAAAGCTGCCCACTCACCCCCGCACAAATATCTTTTCACCTGTTTTTAGCTTGTTAAATTAAATTAAATGCAAAAGCAACCCCTGTTCCGCCCCTCAAATTCTTCTGCTTAATGAGCAAATTTCTTACATGTAATAAGTTATAATACTAGCAAGCTAGAAAAAAATTGAAAATTCATTTTTTTGCAATGTTTTTTTCTCTTCCCATTGAAATTCGCAGATATGTGCATTGTATTTGCCACTAGATTGTAAATTTACACATGCGAAAATTGTATTTTTCATATGCAATGGACCAAATCTGTGTTTTTTGCTGGTTGGTTTGTCCCAGGTTAGTTATAATGATGCTGGCGGCGATGGAAGAGAGTAGAAAAGCGCTATCCTACAAGGTTTTTGTTGTGTAGTCTAGCTTTTTCATACAAAGAAGCGTCAGTCCGTTTTTTTACGTGGAGATACATCATATGGATAACTGGCCCTCTCGCACTTCTCACTAAAACTTGGTTTGGCTTGAATGAAACAATGGGAAATGGAACATGGAGTACATTCAACAAACAGCTTTGTTAATTTCAGGGCAAGTTTGCCGAAAGAATGTATATTTTTTGTTGCTCTTTTGTTCAGAGTATTGTATTATTGCTTTGCTGTTGATGTGAATGAACAAAAAATATTTGAAAAAAAAACGTTCAAGTTTTATGACTGCACAAATTCATGCGCAGCCAACAAGGTACATGTAATAACATTTGGAGTAGGTAGTTGGCACATGTATATTTGTGTAGCATTTATGTTTTAGTCAAGTTGACTGGATGAACTCTAGTCAGATAACCCTGAACTCAAAAAATATGAGAGAGCAAAAAATCTAGACACTGCGCACTAGTTGCTGGTATTAGTACGCTTGCAAAAATCTACTGCAATAGTTCCACTAGTCCATGTGACTTTTTCTTGCGTCGGAATACAAAATTATTGGCATGCGGTAATTCATAAACTGGTTGAATCACTGACGCAATTTTTTTGATAACTGAAAATCATGTAAGTGTATTTTTCATTCTCTCTGGCTAGTTGAAAAGGAAGTGGAGATGAACAAAAAAATATGGAAAATCATAAACTTAGCACATGCATCCGGGAATATAGTTTTATGGTATGCATTATTATGAAATCAAATTTCCCAGGAAGTCATCAATTATTTCACATTAAAAGATTACAACACAGGAGGTTTTTTTCGTTACTATTTTTTATTATCCCCGTGAAATTCATCATAACTTTTTTTTGCTCTCTTGACACATATTTGACTTGACACAAAACTTGTTTAAAAAACATTCTGGATAGGAAATCACAAAGTCTATATCATATACAATCATTTTATCATAATATTATCGACTAAAACAATCAATCAGTACAACAATAATATAATGATACCAAATAAACCAACTTGCATAGTAGGAGGGGACTTTTTTAAATATTGTGTGCTGTGTAGGTTTATGTATGCATGAAGAGAACCCCTTTTTTCATTCAAAATCATGTGTACTTTTTTAAATCAGGGTAATAATAATAAATTATTGTAAACAAAAAAACAGTCCAATAAATTGATAAACAAGGTTAATTACTTGTTACACAATGTATTTAAATTAGTATTAATAATATGATCACACACAATTAGGATTTTTTTCTGTATATTTTACGCATTTTTATGGACGATGATATATTTTTGTAAAAGTAAAGAGAAAGAATGGAGCACAAAAAAAGGAAAAGAACGAAAAAAATCTTTGGTAATTCTTCTTGTGCTTTGTATGTAGTACGTATTTCAGAAAAAGGCGACACAATGCAAACTAATCTTGCAATTAGTAGTTAAATAGATAATTCAAATACAAAACCAGAAGCAACAAAAAAGAAACCGAATCATAAATATTCACAGTCAGTCAAGTTAAAAGCTTAAAACTAAGGATTTGATAAATTACATACATACAGTTGAATTGTTAATTAAAGTATTATAACAATTATAACGTAACTGATTACGATAAAACTATTTTAAATTAAGAATAATAATGAGTATAATTGTGTAAATTTCTTTGTTTCTTGTTTTGTGTGTATATGTTTATGTGTCACTTAATCTTTAAAAGAACAAAACAAAGCTGCCGGAAACTTTCTTTTCAAAAAAATAAAAAGAATCCATTTTAAAGCACAAAAATATCATAAGAAATCAGTGGTATTACACGTTCTACGGAAGCTTATTAGGTTTACATATATATTTAAACAATATATTATTGGCATGTGTATTTAGTACTAAATGATCAACCGGAAGCATGTAATATTTCAATAAATAAACAAAATGAAGACAAAGAAGCAGTCAAATACGCAATTTCTCACCATTTTCACCTAAAAAATCTCTATTCAACAAATTTCACTTACTACAAGTTATAGTAATTCAAAATCAATATTCAATTTTTATCATCAATCAGCAAAAAATGACTTTAACAATTATTTTTTTTGCTTTTCAGCTTTAACAAACCATACAAAAAATCCATTCTCAAAATAACCGGAGAAATCCATAAAACAGGACATCACAAAATCATACATGCATGCGTAGCACAACCTTTTTCTTTCCATGGCCTCAAAAATCAAGTTTTTCCAGTATGCCACTTGATCTATTTTTCATAATGCTCAAATATAACTTAACTGGTCCAGTGACAATATTTTAAAACCGATAATAATACTACTACTAATTGTTAAAACTAGTTTACAAGAACACGGAAATAAGTAAATTACCAGTTAATAATATTCACTATTATTGCAATTACACGAAAAGAAATTAAAATAATTGCTTTCGTTTTTTTTTTTGGTTTGTCATTTTGTCAATCTAATTAGACATTGCATTTATATTTGTAAACCACTAAAAATATTGCTACTTAAAACTTTAATAATAGTAATTAATGATGATATATTAATAACAACAAAGTCCTGCGTTCTCCCAAAGTTAACTACTTTTTTTGATGATGACTCGACTTGATGAGCCTTATACCACAACAGTTTATTATGTTTTAATGTCACAGACACAAAAGCACGTAATAAATATTCATTTTAGCACTTAAAATTAATATTAAAGTTAGCCAGTATATATTTTCTACGAAATATATATTTTTATTTTCATGTGTAGGTATGCAATGTAGTTATATGACTACTACGCAGGTAATGTATTGAATGTTTTATTATTTTCTCTATTTTTTCAACCCTTTTTCAATTCGCTAAATCTTTTTTGTATGTTGTGTATATTTTTAATGTGGATTACTACAGCTCTACATTCTGTTTCAATTTTTTTGACACGAGAAAAAAGAAACTGCGCACAGGATTTTGATTTGTTAAAAAAATGTTTTTACCTCATTTCTTTTCTTGCAAATTTTGCATTTCAATTTGTTGAGCTCTTTTGAAGGCCTCTTTTTGTCGACACAAAGACACAAGTATATAGTTTTTACAAAGAAAACAAGTTAAGATATCTAGGTAGAAAGAGAAAGAACACTAAAACATGGCGGTTATTTAATATTAATATTATTATACTTTCAGCATGATATTGTTTAAGATTTACAGCCAAATCTATCTTTGAAAAGTATCGAATGAGCTATTTTAAAGTCTATTATTGACTCTAAATAAATCCCAACAAGCAAGAGAAAAACTACTTTAATGATATTCTCCCTAATTACAAATAAACTTGTTTTTATGCTGCTGCACTTTAACCACACAATATTTAATAAGGTTTACTCCTAGTTATATAACAATTACCACCAATGCTTTTATAAATTCAGTGTATATTTAGTATTTTATAGTATTTTTACTGGAAAGCACATTATTTATCTTTTTTACTTATGCAAATAAACGTAGCAACCCTTTGAATGTTATTTTTTATTATTATTCTTTTTTCTTTGTTTGTGTCTCTGTGTATTTTTTCATATTGTGTGGCACTAGGAATAGCATCTTTCTTGTTTTTTTGTAATAGATAAGTTTTTTTTGAATAGTTGACAAGGCGCAAAACTACTGAACATTTAACACTTTATAATCCGCTGATTACTATTAACTTTTAATATTTTATAGTATAGTGGGATTGGGTTAATACTGATGATTTTTTCTGTCAAATTACATAAATAAAATATATTAATATGCTATATGTTTTGCTGTTGGGAGTTACAAATATAGTAATAATTAAGTATCTTGTTATTTTCTTTTAACAGAAAAAAAACAGAAACTAAAGTAATGATTGTTAGCAGCACATATAAAATATATGTTATGTACGTAAACTACGCTAATTAATAATTTATTTATATACCGGTAGGTGTTTTTTTTGAGTTGCTGTACTCACTCACATGCCATTTTAGAATCATAAAATAAGAAGAATTCAGAAGGTTATGTAGAAGGTAAGTCACATGGTAAGGATTTCTTTCTTCTTCATTCTTTGCGCTGATTTACACAACATTGAGTGTTTATTCATATGATGCTGAATTTGACGACGCTGTGATGGTATTTTATAGTTTATCATAAAAATTATTTTTTTAGCGTTCTTAGGACGGTGTTCTGAATAAGAATAGTTTATAAGCATTTTTTTCTCACCGTTTTTCGGTTTTCAATAAAAATGTTGAAGTACATAAATACAAGCATATTATTATGTTTATGTAATCCTATTTTCCATATACGTCTACCCAGTGAAGTAGTAGCAGTAGAAAGTCTGTAATTTTCAAAACGATAAGTATTTTTTATTGTAGTTATTATCATTACATTTTTTATTGACTATCTGAGCACTGTGAGAAGAAAAGATTTAGGTTGTTGGGTTAAAATTACATTAGTAAAACAACACAGACAAAAACATAAATACGCACCTGTTCATTTCTGCACTCGATATGATAACAATTATATAATAATATAATTAAGTATACAATGTGTTAAGCAACATCACCACATTCAGCCACCCGCCATATACATATATCTAACAACATTACAATGATAAAATGATAATTATGATAAAAATAAGGAAACAAACTGTATGTGGATACGAAATATAAGGGAGATCAAATCATCCCAGCAGAATTACATGTACTCTGATGAATAGTTAACAACAAAGCAGCTTTACATACTAGCTAACATGTTATTTTTTATGACTTGGTGGGCAACTAGTAATAGAAACGTAAGTGTAATGGCGTCGTCCACCCTGCTCTAACCCGTTTTCTGAATGTAGTATATTATAATAGATTTCTATGCTTTTTAGTAATATTTATAGTAAAATTATCTGTAATAGTTGCAACATGGTTGACAATCACATGAAGAAGAAGAGGGAGCGAGGAGCCATGATGTGATGATAATGATTAGAGAACACCAGACATAGACGCACCACCGAAATCAAAGTTGACTCGGCTTGGCTTCCTCGGTTGAAGCTGTGGTGACTGTAGTAGCAAGATTTGTAGCACTGGTAGCTGGAGTTGGAGGTGGCGAGGCGTTAGTGGTGAGCATTGGGTTATTAGCTATTGGTTCGAAGAAGTCTACTGCGCTACTAAAATCAGCGAAGTTGCAATTGTCGTTTGCACTGGAAGATGGGAATGACTGGTCGAATTTGGCCCAATTATCTTCGCCGCTTCCACCACCTTCTGCTGCACCAGACTTGTCATTGTCGTTATTACCAAAGTCAAAAGCGGCCCATGGATCAGTGTTATCGACTTGGACGGACTCTTGACCAGCCCAAGGATTCGCTATGAAATTGGCTGCATTCATAGAAGCATCTGCACCGGTAAGAGAGCCATTCAAAGCGAGCTGACCAAACATTTCCTCTTGTTCTTCAAGTTGCTTAAAAAAGATATTCGGGTCTTTCCATTCTGTAAAAGTTACAATAAAAGTTAATTTTTAACATTAATCTTGAAAATTATCTTATCTTGAAAAAAGACAACGATTACAATTTCAGAGTACTTACCTAGTTCTTCAACTTCATCAGTATCTTCATCAAATGGGATATTTACTGGATTACCACTGGCATTTCGTCCAAATGAAGCCCCATCTTCTTCATCCGCAGAGTTGGAACGTTCGAAGCAAAACATTTCAAAAATCGCTTTGGATTTTTCATCGTCATAACGATCCCCACTAAAAAAATAACACGGACTTTTTAATTTACAACTGTCTACTATACAAATTATACACAAGAATAATAAAAATGCTTACCCATAGTTACCACTGGAAGCCTCGAAAAAGTTGTCGTCCGCATTGTCATCCGAATTGAGACCCATACCTGAAGAACTCTGTTAAAAATAAAAACAGCTGTTAAATACAGTTAACCTTATAATGTTTCAAATTTAGTTGTGTAGCAAAAAGTAAATCAGATACTATCTAGCAAATGGTCAATATTCATCGAAACACTCTACTGACCCAAGGGGGTATACATCATATTTGGAATTCTCTCTAAACATATTTCTTTTACTTAAAAACACGTAGCTCAAACTTACATCCCAAGTTACACCCGGATCCGATTCATAATTATGGGAGCTAGTATTCATTGTGACGCCAGAAGTGGGGAGTGGAGCATTAGCCTAAAAATAAAAATACACTTCAATCATAATATGTTCTAAGACAACAACACAAGTTCATGATGATAATTTAGTTATGCTTTTCTTACCAGTAACTGCGTTGATTTTGCATTATACTCCTTCCACGTCTCTTCATAGAATTTATTGAATTTATCTTTCACCTCTAACTCAGCGTAGACACCTTTCACAGTTTCGTTGGTTTCAGTGCAGTCCATTAAGGCCGAACAAATTTTGGCAAGATGTCCCATATATCCCACTCTAAAATGAAATCAATTACAGAATCACCGTTTAAATTTTCAGTTTTAAAAATGACATTCATCTTTCATTTGACATTTCAGTTATAAAATTCATGAGTTTCGTCATACTTCAAGTCCTGGGCATCAAAAGCTTCCATAATCTTCTCAAGTAAAGCGTAATCTACAAGTATCTGGAAGGGGAAAGAGAATAACCCATTAACTATCGAATCAAATTTTATATGCAGGCATAAGGAAAATAGATAAGTGATCAGATACAATCTAGCAATTAGGCAATATTCATTGGAACACTCAATTGAACCAAAGGGGTATACATCATAATTTTATTTATAATTTTAAAATGTAATAATTCACTTCTAACTTACAAATTTTGCGCAATTATTGGATCGAGTAATTTTAGTAATTTGGATCACAATTTGACACACATAATGGTGAAGGAAATTGTTCCATGGGTATCCCCAAAACAAGTCCTAAAAATTGTAACAGTGAGACAAAAATTAGAATTGGGATGATGAAGATATCTAAATAAAAATAGGTTCAGCGGCAGGCAAAACTTACCAAAATCTTTCTGAGCACACCACTTTGGATAAGTGTCTCGTTTAAATCAACATCGTGCAGCGTGATTATGTGAGCAACAAATTTTACAATGGCAAGTCTTTCCAAGCCCAATGGTTCATTTAGCACTCCATTGGGCAAATGAATGGGCTGTCTTGTACTTGGAGGGCTTTCAAGAAATCTCATCAGTGTGGCCATTCTGTTAAGTAGTGAGAGTCGAACCGGTCCCGGTAACATGACATCTTCATTTGAGTCATACGTCGTATCAATCTTCCTATATTTTCCAAAGAAAACATTTCGAAACTTAAGTATGCTTTACAGTAAAAAATAACAAAAAGAAAAAAGAAAACGTATCAATCACTTACGAGTTAGGCTTAGTAGGCTTCTTGGCGATTCCTATCAAGGCCAATAACATATCAAGCCCGTAGACGATGGAGCTCTGACTACGAGTATCGTCACCAAATATGACTTCTAACAGCCTTTCAAATGTTGCATGACTGGAATAGAAAATAATTTTGCGAATTCATAAACCATACTCTTGACATAAGCATCATGCAATCTTGCATTGTTTAAAGATTTTTATTCAAGCATACCTTTTTAAGGCAATTAGGAAGGGTTCGGAATCAATAGATCGGTCTTGAGACGAGGAAGACGATTCATCTTGCAAGGCAAAAAGAAGATCACCGACTAGTCGGCATACATTTGCGTGAGCTTCCTTCACGTGGAACTTATCCATACTGTTCACAAGTTTCATAATAAATTGCTCCTTGGCTCCTAACCACTGTAAAAAATAACCAAACAGATAATTTAAGTTTTGTGCTACATAAAATGAAGTAACCTAGAGTACGAGAATAGATTACTACTTCAAAGACGTACCTCGTACAAACTATTACGCATGTCTTGCCCTTCAACGTGCATCACCAATTTGTGAAAAAAATCACAGACGGAGGAAGATTCCAAATGCCTCATCAACCAGTCCAATAGATTCGGTTCCGACTGTAAGTAACCCATGATTTGGATGAGATTCAATTGATATGAATACCAGTTCTGTAAAACCAAAAACAAAAGAGCTTATTAGTGGTGAGCGAGGACAAGTATATTATTCTTAGGTATTAATGACTAGTTATACATAAAATCGTACTTGATCTAATTTCCTAACAATCATCTCTCCTAACACGCGACAAACATAACTAGCGAGGAGCGGATTAATAGGCGATTCCATATCCCGGAAGAAATGGAACAGTTTTTTCATCATGAGAGGCTCCGCGGCTATTTTCTCCACAAAGCTGATATCCGATGTTAGCACTTCACAAGCTGTGTTAGGGAATTTGTACTGTAACTGTTGATTGATAACGATATCATTTTAGTTTTACAATTACAATCACTTTAATAACTAAACTAGATAGTTATATTACAATTTCATACCGGGATAGGTATTTCAGCAGAAGGTACGGTTGTAATGAGATCCAGCATTTCACGCATGCTTTCTGGCCTTGTCAAGCTGAAATCAATCAACGGCATATAATAAAAAGAATATTCATTGGCGAATATTTATTAGTTAGCAAGATTAACTTACAACTCAATGAGCTTCTTGTTCATTCCACGTATTTCCATGAGCACCTCATCTTGATCTAGAATCGTTGTTAGCTTGACATCCTAAAAAATATACCAAAAAAATCAATTAAAACTTAAGTTTCTTTCACATTAACTTTTTAGTCAGTTCAAATTAAACTGTAGATGTAGAGTTTAGCTTACCGGCTGATCCAGCAGATTGTCAATGGCATTACTATTTGCAGCGCTGTGCCAAAACATGTTGACGGTCTTTTTAAAAAGATATTTTTGCTCAGAAAAATAAAAATATACTATTCAGCTAGCTATCCTCTTTCTGGTTTATGTTTATGTCTTCAGTCTTCTGGTAAAATGTTAAGAGATTTTCCCCTGCGTTCTCAGTTCCATCCAATTGCAAAATTGTCGTTAGTTAACAAGTTGAAACAATATCGAAGGCAAATAGCGAAGAAGTATAGTAGTCCTCTCTTTGATCAAACTTTTACAAAGTATTTTTTTGGTAAAGGGAATGATTCCGGTTAGGTTGGTTATAAAAAGGTTATGATTGAACGATGATCAGTAGAACAGATGATAATATTGATATAATCTATTTGTCAACAGTTGAGATGATGATGTTTTTTAAAGTTGCAATTTTTTTAAAGTTCCTGCGATGATGGGGATGATGATGTTACTATTTTATGTATACTCTCAATATGGCAACATGGTCCTTTTCTTGTACAACATGTATTCTTGCAACTTGATAAATTGTCTTTCACTCTTTCACAAAAAATAATGATATATTTTTACACTTGGAAAATCATATAATATATGTAAACTCAATTAAAGTAATACAATTACTACAGCATGACAATAGTAAACTAATTGTAATTTAGCTCTACATAATATTCAGGGAACACTTTTGTTAGTTGTTACAGTAGATATTTTCATTTAGCACCACCAAAAATATATATTTGACCACACACAGGGAAGGAATATGTATGCATGTATATATATTTTTTATAGAACACACTTGACAAATTTGAAAATATAATTATTATATATTTAAACTCTAAATTCTTCAACTATTGTTGTTATTTTGATGTGTACATATACAACAATTATTACTAGTTATAAATTATTTAATAATAACAATATAGAGACAACAAGGGACGAGACCAGAACAAATCAGACAAGAAATTAGTGACCAGATCCAATAAACAATAATAACAATCTAATAAATTGTCTCTTCCTCCGAAAATAATAATAATATCTTATTTTTTTTTCTTTCTATCAAAAACCAAAATATATCTCTCACCACCACATCGACGAAAATAAAACCAAACACCACAGATCAATCAGATGACAGAGTAGTAAAAATTCGTCAACGCCTACACAACAAACAATTAAAAAAGAATAATTAATGATAATAATATATAAGGACGATGATTATCCAAACAAATAACAGCTTTTCCTACATTGTTCATTTTCCAAAACTTATAACATGACAAATCTCACATGATCATAAAATTATATTTATGACCTCTCTCTCAAAAAACCATCATCATTATCAAGTCATCAGAAGAACACAAACCAACAACAACAAGACGAACAACGGAACAAGTCTTTTTACAACTTTGCATTGTCATAGTGTCAATTAGTCAACCACCAAAACACAACAAAACTAATCATCATTCTCTTTTTAACAAAAAAACCAAACATAAAAGTTATCTTTCTCTCTTTTAATTACGTATTCATTCAGGCACAAGCACAGCAGAGAGAGGATGCTGTTTTTTTTTACAAATTTAGTCAACTTTTTTACAAGGACAGTAAACTACTTTCAACTTCACCCAATTTTTCAACAATATCAACCAAAACAAAACCACCCCCACCATTCAATCTTGTATAAATTCTACTTGACTACTGACCACCGTCTTTCTACAACTTTTCGGCACATTTTTTTAAAGAAACTTTTTACAAACAAAATAAGGACATACCTTTATAATAATAATTAAAAGTAATTAAAGCTACACATTATATTTTTAAAATCTGTTGCTATTGTTTATTTATTTTTCTTTAATAATTATACCAGGTGTTTTTTACTGCTGCTTATGCGCTTTGGGATTTTGGGAGGATGATGATGATAATGATGAGGATGTGATGTTATGTGTATTTTTAAGTGGCAGCAAGTGAAAGGTTTTGTAAAGTAGTAAAAAATAATATTGTGTTATGGTTTATATGTGTGGACGGGACACACGACGACCGACACGACACACTCTTCTCTCACACAGGCCAGGCCAGGCAGGCTAAAAAATATATACTTTTTTTGTCGTATAACTTTGTACACGCTCCTAAATAGGCACCACACGGCACTTTTTGTTTTACTTCTTCGTCGTTTCTTTTTAAAAAAGAAGAAAAATATTAACAAGTCCTCCTCATTTTTTCTTCATCTTTTTTTTTTGAAGTCAAGTCAGTTCAGTTGAGATATGAGCTGAGCTATCTCTCAAACAAGTCATAAGCTCCTCCATCCGTTTTTTAATGTCTTGTCTTTTGACTATTTCTTTTTTTTTGTATTTTTAAACCTAAACCTGAGTACAAAACAGATAGACAGATAGACTGGTTTGTAATAATGCTGGTATGGTGGTATAGGTATGCATGGCATGCTATGTTGGTTATTTTTCTGATTGTGTGATGAGGAAGGAAAAAGAGAGGAACATGATCATCATATCGTAGTAGAATATCATATCATGAAGCAAAATGTAAGAAAAAGAAGAATCAAAAGAGAGCATGGTGTGATGTGATGGTATGTTGTATGGTGGTGGTGGTGGTGGTGGGATGATGAT
>JAQFXM010001974.1:0-27771 GCA_034693345.1 Entomobrya multifasciata
CTTTTGAGCATGTTCACACTTTAAAAGAAGGCTTTCTCAGCCTGTAACAATACGTGACTCCAGATTACAAAATTAACTCAATTTGCTTAAAATTTGGTATAACATGAGCAACTTCAAAGATCGAGTTCAAAGGATAATAGTTGTTTGTGAGGGACTGTAGTATTTATTTATTTCAATTTTACATTTTCATTACATTGTCAGCCAAAGATGCATTTTATCCATGACTTTATTTGTAGTTTTCAACCAAAATGAAACATTAAATACGTTTGTAGTTAGCTAGAAAAATATTAAATTACATATCTGATCATAGTTTATAAATTAAAGACAGTTATCATGTCAGTTAAGTTAATGCTACATGTACAATGCGTGTAAAAACAAAGGTGTGTCAAATCAAAAACCATCATCAGGTTAGTTGTTTTTAACTACGTACTATCTTGCACAAATTGCATTAACACACTTGATTTTAAATAGCCCGATGAGGGATCAAAAATAAAGCCCGGGCACATTTTATGTCGGTCCTTGTTATCTGTAATTAAATTATGTATTTTATGAGTTGCAGATGTATATCTGGGGCACACTTGTATGTATATCATGGACTCTTTTGTAAAACCAAGCATTTCACTATTAATTCATTTTAACTTCACGATTATGCACACGCAATGTAATACAACCTATAAACTCGGCATAGAGAGCAATCTGCCAAGAGATCATTGGCAATGTTAAAACGCAGAAATTTGAGCATGTACTTTCTCAAAGTACCGGATAGTTTTTTTAATGTGATCTGTGAAGCAAAACATTTTGCCCATGACTCCAAAACTAATTTTATGTTTATTTTAAGCGAAAGAAAAAACAAAATCTTTTTTACGCTGTAGATCAATTTGAAATTTCAAACTTCATTTAAGCTTTTCAAATTAACAGTAAATAAAAGCAGTTAAACTTTTCATTGAAATCTGGACGATCATTATGTTACTTCCTGAAACAAACTCAGGGACTCGGTAGAAAAAAGTTGGTACTTAACATCTATCATTTTGAATACATACATTAATTAAAACCAAGAACTAACTATTCAAACAAGCATGGTTTCAGAGAACGTTAATTCCATTCTATACTAAGCATTAGAATTTAAGCAATGTTCTTAGTAATCTACGATCCCAACACCAGTACCTTTAAGTCATTTTCCCCCAAGGTCCAAAGTAAGTTCTGACGAAAACAGGAGCCTATTTTATGCATTGGTCTGGGAGTTTCCTGATTACGAGATATCCAGCTTCCTCTGGGATTTCTATATAGACGAAACGTTTAGGTTTGAAACTAGCCTTAGTTTTAGTTTGAGAGTATACAAGCCAAATTTTAAATCTAACGCCAAAATTTAATACTTAAACATTTTAAGGCTTACAGTATTACCGCGAACAAATTTCATTGTTTGATCTCATGAGAAGTCTACTAACCGCCAGAACGTAGTTTCCTTTGCAACCATAAACTATTATAAAGCAACATTTTCAGCCAAATGTGTTAGACCCTACGGGTGTTTTAGAATCACATGTTTTGTCATTTCGATGACAATATTAAGTTAGGTAAAGACACAGTTTAAAATAAAATTAGTAAGAACTAGACAAAGCTGTAACGAAATGAAGCACGGAATAGGATGCTAATGTAATTTGCATATTTTTACAATTGAAATTTTCAAACTAAATGCTATGTGTCCCCTTTATTAAATACACAATGCAATGAACTAAAGATTTAAACCTGCGGCTACTAGGAATGACTAAGAAATCTTTTCAAGGTACTTTGTTCATGTCATGTTTTAACCTTTATTTAAAAAAGGATGTACCTAAATTGATAAAAGTAAAGAAAAAAGAAACGCAACTTGTCCAGAAGATGGCAAGTTATAGAATGTACAACATATTTCAACTAACTTTGTTCTGGTAAAACCGCATGTGCGTACATTACAACTTGTAGTATTTTGTGCAAAACAAAAGTAAATAAACAACTCCCTCGAAAAAGTTGATGATCGTTTTCTTAAAAGTAACAAGACTGTAGATAATTCAGTTAAGATATTAAAAGGCAAAAGCCAGAATGTAAAGTAAAATGACCAAATAAACCGATGTTTAGTTTAACAGTAACATTTAGTGCGATGATAAGATGTGTGATACTAATAGCTATATGTAAACGTATTCAACTACCTCTCACTTGTATACAAATACCGGGTAGTCCAACGGAGCAGACACGACAGAATCGCCATGGATTTTTCATATAACACTGTATGGATACGTAGCGCAAATAGAAGCAAAAACTGAAAATAGAAAACTTTTTTTCTCCGGACCACTTCCTTTGTTAAATAGTCCTTAATTATATACATTACATTCGAAAAATTATTATTTTTATTCAAACAGATGTAGTACTTGACAAAAAAGCAGGCCATCAGCTTGCAATGTTACGCCAATGCGAGCTAGCATAATTTCTTTACAAAGGCTTCTACATTTTGCTAAAGGAATTTTTCATACATAAAATGGGCGAAATATAGTTCGCCTGTCTGGTGAAAAAGAAATTTTTTGCTGTTTAGAAAAACATATACTCTTTTTGCGCTATCTGTTTATATGCATTTTACACCTTGGGATAGTCATTTGAATCTTTTTGGAGTTGTAGAGTTATTTTATAAAACTTGATTTGCAAGTATGTGTTTGTAAGTGTTCCATGGACTTGTTTTATTCTAACATGCAAATACTGATTACGAAATAATTCTACAGCTTTATATATAAAACTAGCGGTATGTGTTTCTTGTAATAATTTGATATCTTGATGTGGTTATATTTTTTAAATTAAAAACTGCTCTGTTAGTTTGTCAGCATGATCTATGAAACATTCTGACAGTCAGGTAAAGTTTGTTATGTTCACCAAAAGGTTTGCATTAACATGTTTAAACTTGTTTTCTGTTCATTTAATTTTGTGTTTTCATTCTGAACCGGTGTTATACCAAATTTTCGCAACAGAGCTGCTGATAAACTCAAGCTTATTTAATTTGAGCAGTACCTTGAAATTTTTCATTTACAATGGATGTGACGGGTTCAAAAAACGTTTTTTTCGTTAAATATTAAACGAAATATTTTGATATTTGCTGCGTAGAAAGAACGACTTTCACGAACGAAGTTTCACAGACATTTATTGAAACCTTGCGCAGTGTTTAATGTTATTCTTACTTTTATGCTTTTGCAAAACAATATCGTGAGAAAGTTAAAAAAAGGCAATATATTTTGTTTACGGCCTTTCCTGTCGACAATATTTTACAGACAACCTACTTTCTATTTTCGTATGTACGACTTTCACTTGTGCTCCCTAAATTGGATTTTTGTTGCAAAAAAATCAGAAAATTGACAAAATTTTCAGCTCGAGATCCAAGCAAGCTACTAACAAATTCATCCAAAGCTTAAGCGAAAAATGTGACATGAAATATCAGAAAAAGTTGACTACGAGTAGATGTATTTCTCATTTGTCTGACAACTTAATAATTTATGTCAAAATGCTAAAAATAGCAGCCGAGCCGGAAGATGGTTTTTGCGTAGTTATCTGGACAAAAAAGTTTTATTTTAGGCATGCCCCTTTTTTGTAAAAAAAATATGAACACACAAATTCCACAATTCAACTACTTTAATATTGATGAAATATAATACTAGGTCAGGTCTTCCGTTTTACTAATTTAAATGATATGACCAATTTTACGCTCCGTAAATCAAGTTACCATGTTTAAAAAATTATGTTGTTTTCGCGCGCAAAAAATATATTGCGTGGTGATGATAGCATTTTTCTTAATATATTAGTATACAGTGAAGTATTATTAAAAAGATACGACATTTTTGCCAATAGTAAATATTCAGAAAGATGCCAGTAACCATGCATATATTTACGAATTGCATGATATTGCATTAGAAAAATGAATGAGCATTATGCTCTTCTTTCATTCCATTCAAAGGAATGTTTTTGGATGCTTTCCCACAAGCTTTGATATTATGGGATCATGAAAGAAGGCCGATTTAACAAAAAGATGAAAAATATGTTTGAACGAAAGTCTAAAAGCATATTATATGTATTCCCGTGACATTTCGATGAGGCGGTGATGCTAATATTAATGATGTTAAATGTAAACGATATGACAATGGCTCAGAAAATTCCAACATGGCACTGTGTACGTTGAATCTTTACTAAACTTTTTTATTTAGATGGTAAGCATAATGTACCATGCGCCTTATGATCACTTTATGTTTATGAATACATTGGTTTAACATGCGTGCAGTTCTATTATTAAGATTTCAATTCAGAAAAAAGTTGGAAGGGTGAGAGTAAAACCAGGGTTAGTATATTCTATTCAGTATTCCAGTGCATTACACTAAAACCTGGTTCAAATATTCCTTAAATGGGTATTTTTGGGATGCTACTGATCTTCTCGTATCCAAAAATTTACCGATAAAAATTATTTGTCCTTGTGTAATTCCTGTTAAATTAAAATCAAAGCTATGGTCTTTTGATTTTCGTCCTCTAGTTTATTTATTTTCACATTAATGTAATCGAAACTATGACGTAAGGTGAACACTTGACAATATGGAAGTATAGCCAGCTAGTCTTGTGCACTTTATCGTTTTATAAATGCTTTACATATGACATTGATTTGAAAACTGTTCCAAAGATTTTATTTTTGCAAACGCGTACATAACAGGATTCGCAAAACTTTTCAAAATATCAAGTCAACATGCAATTCGTTATTAAAGATGTGACAAATTATACTACCGGCCACCCACGCTTTTCAAAAACATATATGTGTAATATATTGAAGACAGCCAACAAGTTCAATATGAATATCAATGTAGCAATGCCAATAATTATGGTCACACCATTTCGTGTTTCCGTGTGCATCATTTCAATTTGTCCTAAATTACGCAGTTTCACAAAAAATAATTTTCGTATTACGCAATACTATCATCTCAACCATCCATAGTCAAACTCTTGCTTACTTAAAATAAGTAAATTTGTCTGAACTTATAACACATGTTGTGAGCATAATGCTAAATAAAACTCCAGTCCTTGCACAAGAACAATGCTTTTACACACGAAACGGCCAAGTATGCACGCAAAAAATAAAAACATTTGAGAGCATGTGATAACTTATTTTTATGATGTAAAACGATGTTGTAGTAATGGAGTAACGTTGAAAAAAGTTGGCTACGAGTGTGACGAAGGATTCCACCTATTACACCATCATGATAAATATATTTGTAACGGCTACTATTCTGGGTGTTGATCCAAATGGGATTCATTGATTATTATGGATTCAATTATCTGGGTTACTGCCCATTTTCTCATGAGACGAAAACCCTGTGTCAAAAAAAATCTACCTCTCTAAAAAATACTAAGTTAAGCAGGTAATTTAGCGTGGTTGTAATATTTTCACTTTCACTTGATTTACCAGGAAAAAAGTAACTGAAATACGGCTGGTTTTCCATTACAATGACAGTTCTAACGTTAACGTTCTATAAATTTCAAGTAGAACGTCAAAGTTGTATTATCAACTTTAGCTACCGGTTTTTGTTTTTAAAATTTTTTTGATTAATGGAGATGGTAGGTCATAGTATGATGGTAATTATATTACGTCAACTTGCCAGTATTTATATTGGGTTTAAATTTTATGCGAAGGTGTTACCGCGTAGGAGTGTACTTTGTGGTGTGTAGGGTTGCTTATTAAAAGTATCTTAGGCAATCCAAAAAAACATAAAAACAAAATCGCCAGAATGTCGTCAAGTAAAATGTCACAACAAACATAATACTAGAACCTATTGACATGATCATTAATAGCTTGATGTTCAATGTTTGCAAAAAATACAAGGCAAAGGGAATTTAGAAGTATTTTTGTAGATAAAAAATACCAAAAATGTGACCGATCAAATTTCCTTTCGACCAGATTTATGATTAATAATGACTATTTTACTGTAAATGGAAAATGTGGAAATTGATCATTGAATTTTTGGATTTCCATGTAAATAATTTGTGTTGTCCATTTCTATAAACAATATATGATGTAGGTTGTAGCGCTAACGGAAACTACTTGCACTTATGTCATATATTTGGTTTACTATTTTAAAATATCTATTTCATTCTCTTTCGTTTTAAAGAGACTTATCAAAGACTTTATTGTAGTGAGATAGTGCAAAATATGTAAAGGAATAATTTTATTTTTAGAACGGATTTTTTGTTTACAAAACATCAATATGAAGGTGAATTTCCATTTTGAACGTGGCGATAATTACATCACAAGTTTAATTTTATCTATAATATTTGGAATTTGAGACATATATAATATTTGGAAAGTGTGAATTTTTTGGAACATATTAAAACTTTGCCACCCTTTAATTCCAAGCAATTTTTATGGATACCATCCGAAAATTTTAAAAACTTTACAACCAATTCAAAGCTGCCAAACAGCTATTACAGTGTTTAGGTTTTTGTGCAAAAGTGAGTGATACTACATATTCCATACGTGATCAATATACCACCGTCATAGCTGTTTTGTTCACTTTCTTTTCTGTATTCAAGGGCAAGCTTGTTGCTATGATAATCCAATTTAACAAGTTTTCATGCATCAGTTCTATTTAAACTTTTAATTGTTTGTTTTAAAACTTCAGGGGGTTTTGACGTCACACTATAACTTTTGAATATGTTAAAGATATATTTTTGACATTAACATATTGATTCATATACCTTTAAGCTGATAAGTGGTTATGTATACCATACAACAATACTTTCTTTTTAAAAAATACATCAAAAAGCTTTTCTGTCATTGTCACATTTTATGATAATAAATCGAAATTTATGAGCTATTGTGTTTTTACAAAGTTACACAAGAACATAAGAAGCTGAAAGTAAACAAAATTCACTGTCAAGGATTTTACGCATTTCCGCGTCTACGAAAAAAAAATGTTCTTACTCATGAAATTGGTCAAGTTAATTATATTAGCATAAATATACTAAACTCAGAAACAACTAGCCCAATTTTAGTTATGAAATTTATGTAATTAAGTAATTTTATGTAATTTATCACATTGTTTTGACTGAGATCGAATGTAGGACTTCAGAAAATTTCTTTGCATGTAACTACTACGCTTAAACATTTTTAAAATCTTTGCTGGTGTTAAATTTAGTCATAATACTTTGCCGCAGCCTTCAATTCACATAAATTAACTTTTCTCATGTCAAAGTGTTCCTTAATAAAGCAATGGATGGTTTTATACTCAATTTACTACAAAACATACATGTCTTTCTCCCCAGTTTTGATTCTCTCGAGCTTTGTATAGCAATTATGTTTTATATATATGTATATTCATAATTATTATATTGACAATATACATTGAAATTTTGGTCACCGGACAATAGACCAACCGTCTTTTGCCATACCAGACTTTAGAGCAACCTCATTTAGATCAACCTCATTTACATCAACCACAAATACGACACTTTACCAACTTTTTATGCAAACCATTTTTCGTGACAAAATCTCGAAGTGAAGACAAAAGTTAGTCCAGAATTCTTATTTTTTCTTAGTTGCATCTCATACTGAATTTATCTGTAAAGCTGCCAACATGGAATCTCCTGAAGCTCCAACTGTGCGTTTTATCAATAGTTATAGGGATAAGAAAATTTTGGTTTTTGAAGGCACAAAGTTCCATCGCTGTTCAGAAAAAAATAATGCGACATATTTTAGGTGTGACAGAAAGAAAAGTGGGTGCAAAGCTACTATAGCTTTTAAAGATTTCACCTTAAAAACTGCTGAAAATTCTAGTTATCATGTGGTACAAGTTAATCACACTAACCATATTCCAAATCCAGATCGTTTGTTGAGACATAAAGCAAATTTAAGAGTTAGAGAACTTGTGAGTGAAAATGTTTTGAGAAAGACTTCGGAAGTAGTTGACGTGGTCGAGAGTGAATTAGTTCAAGATCCTAATGATGCAGCAGCTAGAAAGAAGACTTTCTGTCTTCCATCGTTATTCGCCTCTATATACATATTATGAATAAATGTAAAAAATGATTTTAGTTAAAGTTGATAAATAAAACAGTTGATGTTATGAATGATTTTAGTTAAAGTTGACGAATAAAACAGTTGATGTAATGACGCAGGTTGGTCTAAATGAGGTTGCTTTTTTGGGGTTGATCAATTGTCGTGTTGAACTAAAAAGGGTTGGTCTAATCTCGGTACACGGAAATTTTACCTAGAACGTTTCAAATGTTGTAGCTTTCTATACTAATAAAAAGTTCAGAACTATAATCCAATTAATTTTATAACGAAGTTTTTTTAACATAAGGCAGATGGGATTCTAAAAAGAAAAATTATCAGCTCCTCATCAATCAGGATTTAGTTTTGATGTAACGAGTAAATAGGTTTCATGAATTATCGGCATTTTTATAATTTTTTCGTAAACAACGTCAAGTAGTAAAGATACTGTTTTACATAAATTTAGGATTTACCAACTATTTTGCGAACTTTTGCTGAATTTTTGCATGGATTATTGTTAAAAAATGTGACAAGTGTAATATAAACTTCAATTCCCTTGACGGACTCCAATGTTTAGCTTGTCACATAGTCAAGTTTTACCCTTCAGAGTATCAACATTTTAAAATATAAAACTTTACACTTATGCTAATTATGCTATTGGGTTAGTTTCGGCGAGCTAATGTGACACGTATATTTAACCGCACACTTACGTCATAACATAACGAACCCAGTTACTTTTGATGTAACAAATTCGTACTCGATAGGTTAGTGTTACTGATTTTTAGGAAAGCTTATAGATTCTGTCAAGGCCTAAATAATAATGTTATGTAAAAACTAAAGCTGTTGTTTTCGAACAAAAACGGTGTTTTGTCACGTTTGTTATCTTAAAACATTTAATTGCATGTGAAAAAGGACAACTGCTCATTAGGAAATACATAATATACATGTAAGTTAGGATAACAACACAGTTCTCTGTTATCACCTATTCAAGTTTTTATGAAGGTAATATGCATAATACGAGCATCAAGCACGTAATAATGAAAAGACACAAGTTTTCTAAAAAAAATCAGCAAAATTTATACTTAAAGTGGCATAATCACGAACAGGAGCTCTTGCAACTTCCACTTTGTGACAAATACAAAATATAAAATATGGTAACCTTGTTTTTATAATATAATATATGCGACCACAAGGTCGAAGCTTTCTTCTGGTTTTATTTACCGTGAATACATTGCAATTCATTGAAAAACATTGCATTAAATATGATTTTCAGTTATGATTGCAAAAAGAATGTTTGGTAATTTTTAACCGTTTAACATCTAATTAAAATCTAATGGAGTTTTAGCTGTATTGTTTGCATATTTTCTACTTTTACGACAAAAATGGCAAACACGCATACTAAAACGTATTTATTAATATCTCAACTTTTCAAATATATTAAGGGAATTATCTTGGTCATAATGATGATCACGTTGCATTTATAACTCGTAATATTATAGAGGAATTTCGCCATGTTCGGCATTCGATTAATGATTATCTATATCAGGGCACATTTTAATAAAGGTTTGCTTTTGCAGGAATTTTTCTGTTTAGATAAGTCAGAAACGGTTAAATCGAATGCAAACTTCTGTTGAGATAAATAATGTATCGATTGTTTTTAACGGTGTAAAAATCAAGGCATTTTGTTGGGTTCAAGTGTCATGAGTTTGTTTAGCTTAAGTCATTCCATAGATTACAAAACTGTTGTTATCGTTGCTATCAAGCGATTTCAAGTATTTAAATAAGGCGTGGGAGTGTGATTTAATTACAAAGCTTGCAAATATTGGTTTTAAAATGTTTGTTTACTTACTTTCTAAATTACATGATTCCTAATAAGTATGCGGCTATAAGGATTTGACAAAATACTTCAGCACCCACTCATGAACGCCTACCGTAAAGTAAGTTTTTAATGCTTTCAACTCATAAAAAATAACGATTCGAAAATAATTTCATGTTTTGCGCAGCACTCATTACACAAAGCATGAATGTTAAGATAAACATTGCTTTGGAGTGGCGGAATTTATAAAATACTAATTGGTAACGATATCCCTATTTGACAAAAGAACATTGCGCCTGCAACTGTATCTCTTAGCTCAAATTTCTATGTTTATTTAAAAATTGATAAACAACTTGAACTTAAAATAACGAAAAACAAAAAACGTGGGCCAGGAAACTCACTAAATATCTTCAATGTTGATACATGTTTTAATCAAACCACTATAAGAAAGCTCATGCTTCCTTGTAGCAATAGTGTGAAATAACAATAATGATATTAGACTCGATTATTTGTTATCTTGTCCGTATAGATTTCCACTGTTATGCAGGGAACCCATAAGAAAATCCTATTTAATAACGCCACAGTTTTGTTTTTCTGTTTTATTTTTGCACTTTGCATAGGCCAATGCATTTTTTAAATAGCGTGGGAAGTTCAAAACACGATTTAAGGGAACACTTTTACTGCAATGTTTCTATTTTGGTCACGGATCTTACTAGATGTCCCAACAAAACAAGCATACATTATCATTGAATGTTTGTGGTATAATAATAAAGTATGAATACTTGCTGTGTCGTAAGTATCAGTAATTAATAATACATTTGCCAGTGAAGTTTTGAATTTACCATCTTTCAAGCATCAATTTGTAATGGGATAATGCAATGTATATTAAATCAGTATCGCGTAAAGTAATATAATATATAAATTGTATTTAGTTTTTAGTCGTTTGTGTTGAAAATTGTCCTGAAATCGGCATATCTTTACATAAATTTGTTTAGGAGAAAAAAATTAATTTAAACTATGTAACAATTTGTACTTCAAACACAAAACAAATTGGTCTAATGGAATACTCAGAAAAGTTTAACTACTTCAAAATGTTATGCTTCATATTCTAAAAGGTTACTTTTGATTATAACATAAGGTATTATTAATATTTTCGATAGCTTTTTAATGCCTATAAATTTACATCATTATGCAGATATTTGTGGATTTAACAGAAACGTGACTCATTTGTGAGAAACGAGACAAAGCCCAAAGCTACTAACGCTCTTACACTTTCATGTGGTCAAACAAAAATAAACGCCGACATATTTTTAGTAAATTTTGTTGTTGTTTTCAAACTCTTGTCACGTATTATGTTATTTTAATCATACTTAATTCTGCGCATCATAGTTGTCAAGTCGTGTGTGAGTTTCGATGATGTATTCGCTACACGAACTGCTGTGCTCTACTGTATTCATGGTTTTACATGCGTATCTGGAAACGATCGTTTTGTGAAGTTTGGATCAACCCACGCATTTATTTAATTGAAATATTGCTTAACAAATGTAATGACTGTAGATAGGCTAAAAATTGTCTACTTATTATAAAGTACAATTTTATGTTCACGTGCTAAAAGTATTTTCCTTCGGCAGTTGTTGTTACAGATAATATGAATGCAAACATTTAGATTAGTTTTACGTAGAATTGGAATAACAAAATTATCATGTGTAGTTATACAAATACATCAGTTCCTTTTATTTTGAATCATGTAACCTTGAAGAAAATGTAGTGTCTATCAAGACGCCTACATGTTTCAATGTTCTTATTGTGGTTTTTGAGTTGGTTTAATACATTTAAGGGTTTCACTTGTCCAGTATTTTTTAAAGGTTGGCCAAAGTTTTATTCCATGCAACTGCTTTTATATTCTTTAAAAACAAGACAAGACAGATTTAGAATATTACTACTGCCAATAGCATTAAAATATGCAGTCTTAAAACACTTGTTTACTTTAGAACCAAGTTGAAGCCATATCAAACAAGTGATTTTTAGTGTACCAATATAAAATATTTGAAATGGTTCATTGGGTGTCTCTTCGTTCCCGAGTAATTTAATTAATGCAAATGATAAACTAAAACATGATACACGAACAGCCGCGCTAAAAATATTTGCAGGTACATTCCTGTGTTTACTTTCTGTACGATAAAATCTTTCTAAACTGTGATTTTCTTAATCGATAATAGAAAAATAATATTTTGTTGAATATAGCCAGCAACATGAATTTGACAAAGATACCCGATAAAAGGACAAAAAGCCCTTTGAATATTCTTCCAATATGTAAAGCCATATATTAATACTTACGATTTTATTTCCCGTACTAAAGTGAAGTAAACGAACAAAATAATACAATCTGTAATTCTCAAAAACAAATTGTTTTGTATTTTTTTACTAAATTTTAAATGAAATTTCTTGCAGTAAAACGCGTAGAAAAAAGTTCATATCGCTTTATGTACCAAACATGTAAAACAAATACATGCCAATACTATTACTTACTAAAGCTTTTAGAAGCAAATCTTGCGAACATACTTTTTTGCCAACCGGAAGTAACCAAAACTAGCCTACTTAAAAGTATCATTATATATCAGTTGTGTTACCACAAATGTAGAACAAAACCTGTAGAGCCCATACATGTTCTGTTGCCGACCATCTTTCACGTTTTTTTAAAGAAAAATATCCAATTTTTAGTTGTACTTCATGTCTGACTTTTGAGAAATTGAGTTTTACTATTCTTCATTCGCAATACTAGAAGCGAATTTTACTTGACATGAGTTTCTATACATGCATGTTTTCATTATACGATTTTTTAACTGTTTGCTATATCCATCTGAAATGTATAACCTACTACTTAAGTTAATAGGCTTTCCCTTATGAGAGTTTCAATGAAATATGAACATAATTTGTATTAGAAGCTTATACAAAACAAAACAACTTACAACTGCAACCTAGTATTCCGTCAAAAATGTAATCTCCAAGAATAAATCGACGTTTCAGTGTTTCAAAAATACAAATTCATGCGTTTACTTGCAAAACTAAAACCCCGCATAACCACGTATCATTTGCAACGAAATCCCATGATTGTAATAATCTCCGTTCAAACAACTCAATAATTCAAGCATGACTACACGTCCATGTATTTATTTAAGTATATGGCGTACATCTGATTGTTTTAACTCATCATGCATGATAGCAATGTAGGTCAAAATTATGAAAATATACTTTCAGAGCACTTGACTGCTGTTTCTCGTAGGGGTTGAATATTTATTTTGAAATACCTCTATAGCAGTAAATGAACTCAAAAGCTGGAAATATTTCGCTAGACATTACCATATAAAGCTATGTACAATGTAAATGGCCAATTATATCTGCAACTCGTGCAATGTCTCCCTTCAGCAATAACTTTAATGCGACGTTGATTTCTACCTACAAACATAATCGCAAAATGTACCTGGCCCTGATGTTTCTTATTTTTTGCACTTTAAACACAACTTCTTAACTTGCTTTTAGTAAAATTACCACGTCCATGGAAATTCTTTGGAAATTCCTTAACCATATACGTGCAAACCTTCGTTATGCACATGTTTGTTTTATTTCAGCATGTCTGTTTATCTAAGAACAAGCTTTATTATAAAATAGCAAAGGTGAGTAATTTTTATCTTGTTATGAACTTCTACGCGCCTTGAAGTCATCACAAATAAATTCTTGTCAACATGTACACAACTTTTATGCTTTTGTCTTAATAATATACGGGAGCTTTTTGATCTTGGTCCATTAAATAGGATTAGTTGGTTACGGGTACTTTTCTTCATAACAAAGAAGCTACGTTATGTGATCTTATGCATAATAAAAGACAGGTAGATTCGAACGTAAGCCCGTGATGAAAAAGCACTCTAAAGCGAAAGTATTTCGTAGAATACAATGCAAAGTTCATCTAAATAATGCGATGGAGGTAGTAATATTAAATGGGAAATACATGAGAGATGCTGTATTCCAGGAAAATAATTCTTTTGCGGTAAATTTTGTAGAATATGCGTAGAATTTCAACTGTAAAATTTAAGCTCGAAAAAGGCAGTTGGGGCTATGGGAAAATTATTTTACCGACCGTAGCTTTCTTGTTTGAATGCATTTTATAGTAATTTATGCAAAGTGAGGATGAATTGATGCATGGTGGCTTTTTGCTACGCTTTTTGCGGTCAGAGTTGCCACAAAAAATACGTATCTTGGATAAAGCGTATTAAGTTTCTAGCAGCATGTTTTAGATTTATTACTCTGGTTTACATATTTAAAATGCGGAACATATTTTCAACCACAACAGTAACAGGAATAAATGAATAAAATTTATTTTTAAATATTAACTTAACTCTAGCTTAGACACACTGTCAAATATCACTATCATATTATCAGCATACAAACTTTCAGTTCTAATAATACTTCATTTCAGAATATACACAGGTGGAAGTATACTTTCATTAAATAATTGTTTATATATTACGCCATTTTTAAGTTAAATACTAATACAAAAAATTACTTAAATACTCAGTCAAAGGATATAACAGTCTTTACTTATTTCACATTCATATTCAGTATTAGATTCTCATAAGTACAATTCAAATAAAATAAATATATTCAATTTCGTATATTTTATTCCGCTGATTTTTTAATTCATGTTTTATTTACATTACACACTAAAAATAGTACTTGATTCCGAAACGGGAAGTCTTAATTCAGAAATTGAATTCTCTGCACTCCTATTTCTATAGAATTGCCCACCCAATGGTCTCGTTGTTAACTTTGTCGTTATCACTGATCCACTATTTTCATCCAGTCTACTGATTATTGTTTTTTGTCTATGTAGGTTCCTTTTGTTATTCGAACCAAAGCTGTTATTACTTCTTCTGCATGTACTCTTTCTAGTAGACATTGTTGTACAACTATGTGACCGAAATGATCCAGTAAACTGACCATTAGATATTGTTACTCGATACCCTGTCATTTGCATTCTTCTGCGTTCTTTAGATCGTTTAACAAATGGTATCCAATTTGGCAATATCGAAATGAACATTTCACGAAACTTTTTATTTAAAAATGCGTACAGCACGGGATTCACACAACTATTTGAACTACCCAGCCATTGTGCAAATGGGTATAAAAGATCTAAAATATTGTACTCCCAATCGCTTAAACTTTCCGCAAATTTGTATCTAGACACGATGATATAGAGAGGCAACCAACTTAAAAGGAATGTGAGCGTCACAATGCCAAGCATTTTGACCACACCATGTCGTGCTTTCTTGTGCATCTGTTTGATGGTTCCTTCCGAAGCCGTATTTTGGGGCACTTTGCGATGGCTGACGTGACACCAAATAATACCATTTGATACCGAGATCAATATTAGAGGGAGACCATAACAAAATATTAAATTGGCCACAAGGAAATAAATCTTTCCATGATGCTCATCGTTCCAGGTTTCCACGCAATAAGTAAATCCATCATCTTCAGAAATAATAACGTCAAATATCACTGCCCATGGGACAGTAATCGAAAGTGCAATTATCCAGATTAAGGAAATGATTCTCAGTGCTTCCGTTTTAGATAGACCATGTGGTCGATGGAAGGCTCCATAAATAGCTTGAAATCTAAAAACAGAATATAAAAATAACTCAAAATATGCATATATGCATCAATGAAAGTTACGGCATTGATATACAGAAATTGTATGAACATATTATGCAACACTGTCATTGCATTCTTCTAATGAGGATTATGCTTATTAAAAATAATTAAGGTTTCTTAGTCAATATTTACTAGCCAATATGACAAGGTAAATAAAAAATAATGTTATGAGCGTCATTGTTTACCTGTCCAACGAAATAACAGCGAGACTGTAAGCCGAAGCACAAACAGAAACGCCTTGCTCGTACGCAACGGCTTTGCACATAAAAGGTCCAAGTATCCAAGCTAAAAATACAAATGAGATTGGGGATCGTAAGTTGAAGATATATTAAATATGTGGCAATTTGTACTGTCCTTTTTGTTTGTGGATGTGCAATAAAATCGTTAATAACTTACGTTGAAATATGTTAGCCAAGAGGGTAGGACACACGCAAAACACAATGACAAATAAGTCAGCCACTGCCAAGTTCATGATAAACATGTTTGTCACAGATCTCATTCTGGGTCTTAAGAGAATTACCAAGATTACCATGCTGTTTCCAATCACCCCAATAAATAAAATTAGCATGTATGCTGCAATCAGGGTTAAAGTCCAGTTCCAACTGTGACGAAGGTATTGCTCGTCAAAAATATTCCACCAGCTTTTTGAGAGCTGATCAGCAGCATAATAAATGGAAATATTTTGGGTCTTGGAAAAGTTGTAACTTTCACTCGTTACATTGTTGTGTTCAAAGACAAAGGGTGGAATTAATATATTTTCTTCCATTGTGTTCATATTTAACGCCATTATTAATATTTATCGTGATTTGCAATAATTCAACTTCCCCCAATCTTAAATATAAGTAACATCGACTTTTTAGAAGTTCAACGCAATTTATAACTTTCACTTTATAAAAAATTTCACCGGAACAATTATTTGAAACGTTGATTTCACCTTGCTACTATTTTATTCCCTATTACACACTTTAGTTCTAAGAAAATGTTTTCTAATTAGGTCAATGCCCGAAACAAAAAAAAGTTCAGTTGTTTGCAGAAAAAAAATTACTGTAACAAACTTTGGCTTTTGTTTGATCTTGCACATGAATAATGAATTATGGCTTTTTTTAAATGTTTATAAGATTTATTTTACAAATTTATCGTGTTTAAAACAGTTAGCCAAATTCTTTTGAATGTTTGACTAATTGAGTTATTGACTAATGCGTACTCGTCGAACTGTTAACAAGTTCTGAAAAATACTCGATTTAAATAATTGGTGAGTTTTAGGTTCCAAATATGTTGACCTTTTTGGTTGCATTGCTTTTTTCTTCTGTGTGAGCTGTGCTAGAGCTGAACTCCAACTGAGCCAAGAGAAAGTCAGAGGCACTAGTTTTAAAGGAAACTTTTTGAGTAGGCAGAAATCTTTATATATTTCTCTTACAACTCAACACATTTATCTAATATGCCTTTCACTACAGTGCAGTGTAAAGAAAGTATACATTTTGTTTAGCTCAAAGCACACACACTTTCACCGCTTTTTCTTCTAACCTACAACTGCTCATACGTAGGCCATTGAACAAGGTTGTTGCTCACTTGTTTTTGTTTTCATTTCTTTGCCAATATGTTCTCAGGGCTTTTAAAATTACGAAATATTATAGTGTTAAACCATGTTTTTCAATTACGCAGAGTTTTTTCGTAATATCTTGCGTTTAACGGATTATTAGGGCTTACGATAATTGAAATTTAATCAAGCATGAAATTTATTGGAAAGCGTTGAGTTTTATTTTATAAATATTAGTGATACAATAAGCCATTTCCTTTTAATTTTTTCTAGACGTCAATTGCGTTTTAGAAAGCACAAACGACATTGAAGTGGAGCTAATAGATGAAGTGCAAAATATTAGATATGAAAAACGTTTACATTTTCTAGTTTAATTTACTCGTCCTCGCAATGACTCCTTCAAATATATATATAATGACGTAGTGACTTGGAAAATGTTACAAAAAAGCTAAAACAACAAAAAATAAAAACGTGTTTAACTTTTATTTCAGACCAAAGGTTATGAAAGGTCGTGTTTAGCTACTTACATATTATGTTATCCGTCAGATAAATTGTAATAGTAATGTAATGGATAGTCGAAAGACTACTCGATCTTTATATGCAGATTAAATCAAGAATATAACTGGCCGGGATAATTTGATAAGGTCGAACAGAAACTCGACGAAAATAGGATTAAGTTCTTCACCATAATATTTTCTGATGTTCAAACATTGTCATAAAATGTTATCTTACAAATAACGGACACTGACATCTGCCATATGTTAGTGATGTTGCAAGTTGCAGGGACATATATGATATTTTCGATAACATGTTGTGTAGTTATCAGAAAACCCACTTGATGCTACTGTAAGTAGTTTTATTGGTGTGTGTGACAGAATAATAAAATTTATGGGTTCTAGATTTAGGAAAAAACAGTTCACATGATCCCATTCAATGGACCCGAAACGTATTTTACACTAACTGGCGTTCTTTGGTAGTGTTTCAGGCTTACGACTCAATAAAAGTAGCAGGTGTATTAAAGTGGACTTTTCGGGCAAATAAAGTTTTTACGTATGTAGTTTGAGAAACAATCTCCGGGAAACTTTCACCAAACTTATGGGGCTGAGAATGTTATGTAAAAAAACAACGCACAACTTACATGATTTTTCATAGATCTCTAGTAGTCACAAATAACCCATCTGTACTTGCTTTCGATTATAAAAAAGATTATTACGCACCAGGATTAGTGAGAATATTAGTGATCGATTTATTTTATTTCAGATTTAATAGTTTACTAAATTGTGGCTCGTCGAAATATGGAAAATGAATGAAATAGAATTACTATTTTTTCTATGAGAATGGTTTTTTCAAAAACTTAAAAAAATCTTGCATAATTTGATATTTATTGGCATGAAAATATGTTTAATACAGAATTTTAAGGATGCCAAATAAAAGCAAATATGTACATTTAGAAATATACGAAAACTGGATAACCTTATTATTCTTTTCCCGTAGCTTAAACCATTACGTACTCATGAAAAAACGCTAAGAAATTTATTGCGTACTTTCATCATTTTTGTACAAAAGCCCTTATCTCATATTTATAACGAAAATTTATAACGTAAAAATGATGGAATGGTTTGTACTGGAATCTTGCACATGTTTCTTTAAACGCAAAAAGAGCTATAAACTATTTCAACATATTCCTTCAACTGCGACTTTAATATGAAACCTTCCTCAAACTATTTTGGTTTCTGCCTTTAAGATTCTTCTTTTTTTCCAAAAAGATTAAAGTTTACCTTTAATTGAACTTCTAAGGATTACTTTGAGTTATTGCTAGAAACTGCGGAACGATAAACATGCAACTCTTTGATGAGCATTATTTGATGTAGACTAAATAGTTGTTGTCCATTAAAAGGTAGTTACGTGACATTTACTGTGATGTCGTAAGTCGTCAGCTGTCTGGTGTACTCGTTTTAATTTTTTGATCTTCCGGTTCACTGGTGCGTTTAGGAAAAATATTGAACTTTGGATTATTTTCTTACTTCAGAGTACTTAAAATTAAGGAAATAGTTTATTTAAGGTTGAGTAATGTTAACAGTGTTTCCGTAACATGTTTTTGGTAATGTTTGGTACATATTTCTTAAAATTAGAGTTGGAAAAATTCTACCATATATGTTAATGTAAGCCGTTTTAACGAAATACATTCTTGTTTCTTGGAAACCTTTGAAGTTCAAAGGGTTCTAAAAATACTTACTTCGTAAGACCACTGTATCCAAAACATGTAGGGATTATCTTCCCAACTACATGATTTGCCAACTTCAATTAAGCTAGAAAATAACGACCACTGTGTAAAGATAAGCTGGTAGTAAAATGTCTGTATTGGGGAAAGCCAGATATAAGAAGTAACAAGTTTTATTTTTGTGGATTTCAGTTTTCGATGTCCTTTTTAATTCCACTCCTACGCCAAAAAAAAAGCCGAAAAGCAAAATAATATTTTTTCATAAAGTCTACAACCTGGATGCCATTAATGGATTTACAAGATTAAACATAAAAACCAACATACAGGATTTAAATCTAAATGTGAGCTTTTGTTGATGTATCGCTTGTAAGGTTTTAATAATCTTGCTTTCCATACATATTGCTATCATGTTTCCAATTTTGTTTGAGAAAAATTGAAAGAAAAGTGGGAAACCACATTGCCGATCAACAACCTCCATGATCTTGGCTAACAATCTGTAGTTTGCGTATCAAAAACCATTTTTGGTGATGAAATACGACAGAAATGCGTAGTTTTTACTTTCCCTTAAAACTAATTACGAAAGTTGTTTACAAGGAAGAAAGCTAGAATATGCCGTAGGTTAAACGTGATGGGTGAGTTGTTTGCCATGTTACATCGCATTCTGTATAAAATCTTACTCAGGTTTAATTACTGCTACATTTGGACGCTATGTCTCACTCACATTGATGTCGGTGTCAATGACTGCGAAACATAAAAACAACCTAGGACAGATTAGGGTTCAGTAAACAAGCACCGCTCCTTTAATTGCCTCTTTTTGAGTTGCTCTAGGAACTCGCGAAGTTAAGGTTTAATATATTGGGTCAGATCGACGTAAGTATAAGGAAAATAAGCTTAAAGATATATAATTGAAATTTAATTAACAAGTCACATCTTATTTAACACAAAAAACAACGTCCATGTACACTAAGCTTCTTCTAGACGTATCTCTTAATTAAAGCGAAGAAAGTTTTTAGCTTTTAAGTAAACCCAAACGTAGTACCAAAGTACAATATGCTAGAAAGTTGGAAGCTTTCTTACGTGCATCTACATATTACGTGTTTTCATATTAATGCGTAGAAGTTATTTTTATTTACTTTAAACTCGCCTACGTCTCGGATTAAATTATCACTTTCGTAATTTTGCTATTTCTAATTTTTAAATGTCAACGTGTTTATTTGTTCTCTGTATTATTTTGATATAACTTCCGGCAACCTGATTTACTATATTGTTGGTCTTAGGGAAGATTTACAAAAAAGAATTGAACAAATGATATTCTAGTTAAAATAAAGTAGCCGAAAGTCATGTCTTTTTCACTTATCATAAGATCATTTTACGATTTAAGAATTTTGGGTTTTGAGGTACACAAAGAAAACTTTTGTGGCCCTGATGAGGAACTGTACAAAAAAACCAAAATAGGTTCAATTTCTATTATATTTTCATTCCTGTGCTCCCACCGCTTCGATATTTTGTATAAGACAACCTTTTTGAAATAAGAATATTCAAGCTAGCTTCTGTTCGGTTGTGTTATTTAAAAATTGATAACAAAAACTCAACAAAATGTTATTTGTTCTCTTTGTTTTTGACATAACAGTCCCTTTTTAATTTGACTATGTACTTTGGACAAAAATGACTTTTGGCCATATGTTCCTTTGATCATTTTATTTTGACAATCTCACCGTGCACGATATTGTTTTGAAACTTAATATAAGCATGATGTAAAGGTCAGGTATTATTTGGAATCACCTTGAATTTATTTGTAGCATATAAGAACGTTATCATTATTTTTATTTTAAATTCTACGTAGTAAACATTAGATCATGTAAAACGATCTCATATAAGTAAAACGTGGGTATTCTTAGAAAATTTATTTTAAAACTGTGACATATTCGCAAATCCAGAATTATAATCGTAGTTTTTCTACAATTTCAGAGAGGAAGGAGAAGTTTATGAACTTAAAACATGATATCCTCTGGAATTTTTTTTTGCGTTTTAACATTTAAAAAAGCTTTCCCGTTGGATTTATTCAGCTTATCTAAGCTGTCAAATGCTACATATTTGTAAATCTCCAGTGACATACTGACACATGGAACTCTATTTTTTTCTTTTTGTTCTTGCGTAAGAAAGTTATTTGATAGTTTGTATCCTTCTTTTAGTTGATTATCTGTAGGCGACATCTGTATGACATCATTCCAAGTCTGGAATCTTATTACATTTGCTATTATTTTTTGTAACTCGACCAGCTACAAATAGCTAAAAAACAATGCTTAAATGCATAAACATCATGAAAAATCCATTTTACACGCTGAAACGAGTTTGGTGAGAAAAATCATAATGCAGAAATATCTCAATTTACCGAATTAAAAGTTTAAACATTTAAATGAAGGAGATTTGAAGGAACTTGACGAGAAGATTAAATTGAGTTTATTTATTTGTTAAAGATATTCCAGTAGCATTGATTCTCCGAGCTTTCATTTTTTCTAGACATAAAAGAATATGTAAACGCAAATTAGAAATGAAAAATGAAACCAAGAAAATTGAATTTCTTGACAAGTGTTTTCGTTTTAAATATTAAGCATAATTAATTGAAGTGTTGACAGAACATTTCGTATTATATGGGTTTACATGTGCTGGCTGTTTACCAATTTATTTTATAAAAGTACGACCGCAGATCAATAATTTAAAATACAAAATTTTTAACATTTAAAATTTGAAAGTAGTAATGAATACAATATGTGTGGTTATTAGTAAGACGCTACTATAGATGAAAGTATAAACGTATAATTATTTGAATGGTGCAATGATGACAAACATAGTAACGTTGTCATACTGAAAATATTGAGCATCGTTTAATATTGACCATAGCGTGAACGTGAATTTATTCAAGCGTGCATACAAGGTTTCTTTTCCTAAAAGCTTTTGTGTAATAATATAGTACCTGAGAATTAAAACAAAATTTTATATTCGAAAAACAATTTTTCAATATGCTTATCTGTAATCAAGAGATGTGTTGATTGAGTATATTGTTAACGGGGTATACATCTGTTCTGGTTAGTTTTTTTAATCGATGGAGTCAATGCCTTCATCACTTGCTGCATCATCTTCATCCTCATCAAAGTCATTTGAATCCTTCACTGCATCTCCATTAGTTCCAGAGTTTTGAATGTTACCAAAAACATAGCCAATTAAAGGTAACTTGGCCAGAAGTCTTTGGGGTGCAGTAAAACCGGTAGCAAATTTGTACAGCTTTGAAATAGTCAAATATGTAACAAATCCACAAAAGGCAACACTCAACGTGAAAATACAAACGATCAGCAGTATACTGCCAAGGAACGCGGTTGCAATTCCCAAAAGAGTTCCTAATAACCAAAAAATATTAATAAGGCAATTCAGTCATTTAAAAAAGCATTTTGATATCATAAATATGTTAAGATTTTGTTAACCTTCAACAAACAGGAAGCTAATAAATGTTCCCAAAAGTGTAATCAGAGCAAATGATAGAAATCCGGTAACTGGAACAGCACAACTGATAACCAAAGCCAAGATGGTAGTGGCCATTAGAGGATTCTCGGCTGCGTATTTTTTGCACGATTCCCAAAATGAATGAACTCCGGGAGGGACATTGAATGATGATAGTTTATCACCTGAATTATTTACGAAAAATATTGAGAGTTAGAATACAATTTCCATATCATATCTTTCCTGGTATGATATCATAGTCAATTTTAATTTTTCATGAAAGCAGTGCAATTTTTAGTGTTCTCGGCTTGTGTAATGACATTTGTAAGTAACGGTCATGATGCCTGACTATATGTATCGTAGCAAAAGCCAGCAGTGTGACAATTTGAAAAAATTAAGTTAAGATTAAAAACAATTGTAAGACATTATCACTTTATAAAAACCCATCTTCCCTTGTGTAAAAACCGAAGTTGCATTATTAAAGCCCAATATGAGCTGTGTAGTTAATTGGGTACACCATTAGCAAGCTGGTGCAGTCTAAAAAAGTATAAAAAAGTCAAGCTCTGTTACGCTTTGAGTTTCGGGTCAAACGAAAAAGATTTTTTCATTTTTTCGCATCAGTAAGTTTTTGCTATGCATGCTTTAACTATACACTGTATTTTTTATATTCAAAATTGAAAATTTTGACCTAACTTAAAAACACATTTTACAAAGCTAGATTTGCAAAATATCATGAGAGTTTCCTGGAACAACCGAAATAACCTTTGCGATTATTTTATTTTTCAACAGTAAACTTTAGACGTTGAATATTTAAAAACTATTTTAAATTCGGATTTTTTTATCCAAAACAGCGGTTACATATACTGAATAATAAAATAATATACTGAATGTCGCTTACATATTGTAAAATTATTCTTCTCAATCTAAAATTGACATGCTTATTAATTATAAACTCTTACCCAATTGCTTTCCCACATCTCTGACTCTTTGTTCCAAAAGCCCAGTCTCCAGTCCAAGTCCCTGAAGTGTGTTTCTCATACGAGTGCCAATGAAGTTGAAAACGCATCTTTTTTGTTTTGGATTGGGACACATTTTTCACAAATGATGATGTTATAAATCCTTTTAACAAAGTCAAACCACAAATATTACAGAGTTCTATAATAAATGACAAGTCGTTTCGCACACCCACACCACCACACACACATAAAATACACGTTGTTCCTATCCTGCTGCACTTTACTACTCATATTGCAAACATAAATGTACTTTGCTATACCAAATATTTAAACAATGTACCCTCAAATGTTTTACCCTTTTCAGAATTCAGCAGTGCAGCAACAAGGGCAGGATTTCTAATTCTTTCACCACTGCATTCTCGTTAAATTCTTATCACACTTAAATTACAAGTAATTTACCGATACTACTCATTTTCTATCTTTGTTGAAGGCGTGGTGTAAATTCTCTATTCATTCTTCATAGTGAGTTTTTTAATTGTATTTTGTTCTCATTCATTCTGGCAAATTCGCTACAATATTCGAAATGTTATTATAAAATTCACAACAAAACTTGCTCTCTTGTTTGATAATAGCACACGGGATGATAATGCATGAGAGGCATGCATGCGTGCAAGATGAATTTGTTACAATGCACCGTATTCAACAATACACGTACTCAGTATAATATTTGAAGAGTTGGATTTTCACTTGTCTTGGTCCGTCTGGCTTCAGTGTTTTTACCAAAAACAATCAAGTTAAGCTTATATTACCTTTGTGCAAAAGGCATAAGTGGTAAATTCATTTTACTGGTTTTGAAAAAGAAATGATATCAAGATTAGCAGTTCTATAGGATTAACGATCTCTAAAGCCCAGCCCCGTGAACAAATGGGTCAACAAATTCCGAATACGTATTTGTATTTTATAAGAACGTGCGTCATAATACAAAAGGAGTTTCTTGATCTCTTTGATTTGCCCACTAGTGCATACAGTATTGTTGCAATATCATACTTTTTTGTTGTTTTTATAAGATTTACAATAAGGAGTCAATTATTACTAATAATTACTAACTCATTAGGGGTAAACATGTGAATGGTTGAATTTAGTTTGATATGTGGTTTATTTCAATCAAATAATTATTTAGTAGTAGTTTCAGCATCCAATTAGATTTTGGTTTTATAAAACCTTGCTCCACCCTGAACAAGTTGGGCTGACCTGGCTAAAAAATACATGCTTTGATAAAAAATGTGAACCTGCAGTACAACTTTGTAGTAAAAAAAGTGTTATGATGTATATATTTTTTAAATTATTCAGTACGTTCAGTCTTTACTCAAGGACATCAGTATTTTCTTATTTGTCAGTCTGCTGGACTTTGAATAGACAATTTTTTGTCAGAAGTGGAATTTGTTTTAAACTACGTTCTTTGTAGAGTTGTCTAAATCTTACTGTTTACTACTCCTCTCTATTAACACTGATTTTTATTGTCTTCAAAGTCTACAAATACATATGAATTTTTCACTTTGAATTTTTCAGACAAACATTTAAACCTAACTTCTATCTGAATTTTATTGTGTTACTTATTTCTCCCACGTTAAATTCTTTTGAGATAATGTCGATAGAATCATTTCGTGATACGTTTTCTTCAAAACTGCATCCAGTAAGCGACTATAACAACCTATAGAACATGTGCAAATAAGGTCCAAAAGATTAAATTTCCAGTCATTAATTCCAAAAAATATGGAAAAGAACATTTTAATGTAGCGAGGCCAACAGAGTTTTGTGTGAGTAGTGTGGCAACGCAACACCAAACACCATATCGTTTTTCCATATGTATCGTTTTGATAGATCTTTCCGAATAGGACTTTGCGCTTGCCAACGTGCAAATATTTTCATTTGATACTAAAGTCAATGTGACCACAAAATCACATACAGTATTAAAGTAGCAACGTGGAAATAGATCTTGTCATGATAGTCATTATTCTAAGTTTCCACGCAAAATAAAAATCCATAATCTCTAGAAACAATGACGTCAACTATCACTACTCATGGGACAGTTATGAGAAGTGTAATTATCCAAATTAGGAAAGGATCCATGTGGTTGGTGGAAGGGCTCCATAAATAGCTTGACATCTAAAAACAAAATGCCTAGATACAAAGTATATAGAAAGACCTAAAAAAGTATACATCTAAAATAACATAAAATGACATATTGTATGTTGTCAAACTACCCGAGTAAGAACTTTTCTGCTCATTAAAAATAATTAACCTTTGTTTTTATTTATGGAGATAAACATTATTATCAATGTCGTAACATAAATAAAACATACAATCTTTGTCATTAGTTACCTGCCAAACAAAATCACCCCAAGATTGTAAGCCAAAGCACAAAACCAAGTTACCTGCATGTGGGTGTCACTAACTAAATGAAATAAATATTAAGGGAAAAAAGTAATCAGAAAATGAATTTTCATACTCACGTTGAAATATGATGACCAATAAGGGGCCACATATAAATATTTAAAACACAATGTGAAATAATTTTACAACTTGGAAGTCAGTTCTTGCGAAACGTATTTATAACCGATTTCATCGTTGGGCTTAATAAAATTACCAAAATCAATTTACTGTTTCCCATTACCCCAATGATTGAAATAAAGTTTCTATATTATAGTCATGACTTTAGTTATGCTTTAACTATGTGGAAAGTATTGTTTGCCAAAAATATTCCATCTGGTTTTAGAAATCTTTCCATAAAGAAAAGATATTGGTCACTTTGTGTCTCGAAATATTGCTCATTTTCTATATTCAGTAATTCGACTTGTAACTTAAACTACTTTTACAGGAGCTACAATAATAAAATGTTTATAAAACGAGTTTTTATTTGTCAAGAATTGGATTCGTCTAAATTAGTTAATTGAATACCTTATTCGTTTGGGTTTGTTTGTGTATTCAATATTCTCAATTCAATAACTTTTTAACTTGGTTTAAAATAGTTGTCGGACCAGTTATATGTAATATCTTGTGACAACTTCATTCCTCTTTCTTTTTTGTTTTTAGAAATCAATTTTAGAAGTCAGTCAATGCCCCAATCAAAATAAAATTACTCGTTTACACTCAAAACATGAATGAAAAACATAACGTTTGTTCAATATGATCAAAATGAAAGTTTTTAAACCAAATTAGGATACCCCAACAAAGTAATTTTAATAGACTAACGAAAGCAAAGAACTAAATTCTTTTGGAAAATAACTTTACCGATTCTTCCACGGCTATGCTCAATATATTGGGCAGTCAACAAAATAATTAGAGTTTTAGTAAGCCATTCTTTTATTCAGGCAATGCAACTCGAGTAGTGGTGACAGTTTTGCCTTTCTAGTAGTTTTGCTTTTATTTCATGCACTTAATGAAACGATCTGAACTCAATCTAAAAAAGAGAAATTCAGACTCGTCAATTATAAAAAGTTTTTGGTTTACCAGTATATTTATTAAGTATCAAAGTATTGATACTTACTGAATTCATTCATGGTGTCTGGCCGTCCTTCCGTCCCTCCGTCCGCGCGATAACTCAAGAAAACTTTTACATATTTACCTCAAATTGGGGATGTGATTCACTCACGACAAGGGCAAGAAAGCTATTGAATTTTAGCTTCCTATTTTAAAGATCAAGGGTCAAACTCACATATGAGTCCAGATGACCCCACTCTTGACCCTAAACGACACCACCCAATTTCATTGGTATATTTTTATATCATAACAATGATCCAGTTGTGTATTTATTTTATCTTTTAATTTGTATTACCCTTCCCCGCTTTTCAGTAAAGTACAGAAGAAGCAAGTGGCTTTCCTTTTTATGCACATTTTTGCTTTTCATTAAGGGAGTCCTTCGTAAGATGTTTGCATGAAGTAACCTTTTGGGTGATGAAGGATTAGTGAGAGCAAGTAATATAGATGCACATGCATACTGCTTCACTC
>JAQFXM010001975.1:0-27762 GCA_034693345.1 Entomobrya multifasciata
GGCTCGATTCCAAAAAACAGAATTCAAAAATTCCCAGCCGTTTCCGAGATATCGGGGCGACGGACGGCCGGACGGCCAGACGGCCGGCCGGTCGGCCGGACGGGATACAGTCAGAATCGCAAACCCAATAGATACTCTTAACAGAGTATCTAATAAAGGAAGATGTTGAGAGAGATAAACAGGGATAAAGGAAAGGAACATGACTTTCCTATTAGTTTAATCGAAATCTTGGTTAGATTACTTCTGAAATGTACACAGAGCGGGGAAGGGGTTACATAAAGGAGTGTCAAGAGTGTTGAATAGCAATACATTCATGCGACATGTATATAAATTCGTATTATTACACCCTTCTTTATTTCGGTGACTTTTTTATAGTAAATACTTACTCGAAAACTTGTCCTTTCTTTTTTGAAAGACGAAATACTTAATGTACATTTTAGATGGTAGGTATAGACAAACAATAGGGGTTGTATAGTGCTGGAGCAAAAGTAGAAATATAATACGTGCTGTCCATCAGCTTAGTTTACCTACTACTGATTTCAATGATAATTATATAATATTATGTCGTGTAATTAGGATGTTTGTATACTTGTTGTTACTAAAGATGGATTCCAAAAAATAGAGAAAATTAATGTTAAATGTACAAAATGGTATATTAACGAAGGAGTTTTGAATGAATTTTTTAAAATTAGAGATTGGAATAGAAATATGCCTATACGTATAAACTCACATGAGAATGTTATGCAATGCACGCAAACCTTTTCCTAACTCAACTTTCTATTTATTCCACCCTTTTTCATATGTTAACAGCAAGCACACAACAGAGAAATAACTACTTTCTTTCATAAAAATGTTGAATAGAGAGGAACTTCAAAGACAAGATGAGTAAACAATATAAATGTGTAATATGTGCATTGAAAAAGTGTCTTCCCTTTCCTCAAACAATCGATTGATGTAATATTTGACAAAGTATGCTGGATATTTTTACTGTACTCATGCAAAATACAAATACGATTACTTACATTGCACATCACCTCATTTAAAAACTTTTTTCCGGAGGCCGTAGTGGGGTGATACTGTTGTTATAATATAGTGAATTACAACATCAAGAAGAGTACATATTGTATATAAATACTATAAAAACTCATGTTACATAGAGAAGAGGTGTGTAGCGTAAACATATATCTTGTTTAGCTTTCATATGATGAAAGTTTCCCAATGATATAATATACATAATCATTCATACTATTTATGAACATTGGGGAATATAAATAAAAAGTTAGTGGAATCTTAAAGAAATGCTCGCAATACAATTCAAGGGATAAGGTTACGCAATAGACAATGCAATGTTGAGAGTTACACACGCAATTGAATGAAAGGGAGAACTAAAAGTGTGCTAACAGCCACTGATACAAATACATAGAAACTACAGATTGTATTTTTTATTACAACAAAGCTACCCAATTTGTAAGCAAAATTCAGTGCTACTTCTCAAGTAAACTGACCGAATTTTCATGTTGGCACGATACGATGATTAGTTTCTGAGGTATAGTTTCAAAAAAGTACCAAAATATTTCCATAATTCATATAATTTAGGAAAGGCAAACAGAACAGAAGGACATTTGCATCGTAAAATCTTTAAATATAACCCTTTGAGTTTCCTGTGTGCATTTTTGATGCGTGAAAGTTCATGTACTCATTCTTCCGAATCCATTTTTGAAAGTGTTTAAGCATATGTTTTGCCTCTATAATATGCAGTGATGTGGACGCAAACATCAAAAAGAAGTTAAAGCACTAACATAAGAACCGCTTTCGCAATGTCTCCTCTTTCTACACTTTGTTTCTGTTTAGTTGAGTAGTCACACTTGTTCACTGTCCAAATATCCTTAGGGAGCAATGCAGACAAAAAGATGTCAGTTTAACAGAAAGGGATGAAACCTAATAAAAAGGAATATTGAATGAAATGCGAGGACGAGGGTTGAATGTGTAAAGGAACATTAGAAAAAAATGAAGTGAAAGAATCAGCAGAAAGGGTTGTAGTATGTTGTGCTTGCTTAAAAGTATTTTCTTTCCGTTCCATTCAACCAACCGTCATCACACAATTCGTCTCTGCTTTCCTACTTCCTATTCCTCTCAACTAACTCGAGGGAGTTTTTGATGGGACGACGACAATAACGATATGGAACGATGAGACATCCATCTATATGGAATAAGAAAAAATAGTCAATTCATTCACATAAAAGACAAGTAGAAATGGTATGGGTGGTATGGTGGTGGTCTGGTGTAGTGCCTGACTACGTCTCGTCTAACTCGAAACACGATGAGATGAACAAAAAAAGGCAAGTGCGGAACTGCCGAAAGCAGAAATGAATGAATGAAAGTCTTGTGTAATGCAACGTAATGTGGTAATATTAATAAGACTGACGGCGGACGGACGGACGACACGGAGGAAGGAGAAAAAAAAGAGAAAGAACAGGAAAACATTTGATTTCTCTGAGTGATCTTTGGACTTTTTATGTGTGTTGATCCAAGTCAATAGCTATATATGTACAAGACCATGACTGTTGTATACTACTATTTGAGGAGGGAGAGGGAGCATAAGAGATCATATATGAAAGCTATGCACAGCATATTACGCAAGTTTTGGATTACTTTTTTCTAAATGTGTACTGAATGTCTAAAGTATGTAATATAAATACAAAATATTTCGAGATTTTTACATCTTCAACGTGTACGGGTTAGATTCCTATCTGGGAGGACTTTTTTTGCTTACAAAAGTAAACGGACCATGACTCCTCCGGATGAAATGAGAGAGAAAAAGAAAAGTCAGAAAGGAATTCGTCATTTTCTTTCCTCATATTGCTTCTGAATGACATTGCTTCGCTAGGAGAGTTGTACACAGTACGTATGTACTTTCTTGTGAAATTTATCAATAAAAACATGAAAGAATGGGTTATTACGGTATTTACTTCATATATCATTACTCAATTTCGGCTCGGTTCCCGTTTTCTATTCCATGCTAAATGTTATATTTGTTCGTCATATTGTTCTTCCAATGTAATAGAATACAAGATAGATTTTTTGTACTATTAAATGATCATTTTATGTCATTCTTTCTTCCTGATATTGTCTTTTTACTCCTTTTACGTTACCCTTTAGTTTATATTGATTTTTTGTACGAATTTTTGAACAATACTTACAACTGGAAAATTTTTTGTAAGCTGGAATACATACTGGAATGATACATATATGTCATGTTTAATGTACAGTTCTTCTTCAGAAAACATGTAATTTAGATTTATAATGCAGGATCAAATTATTCTGGGGGTAAATCGTCTGAAAAAGCAAATCTTCAGGACAATATTGTAAAAGTTTTTATGAAAAATTCATGTTGCAAGGTATTCAATCAATTTTGCAAAAACTTACGAATATTGATTTAGAATTTCAAGATTTAAAACAAACATTTATTCGATTGTAAAACATGATCCAGAATGAAAAATCACATATATATTGATTCAAATTTGCAAGTATATTATAAAATCAACATATGTTTTGCAACAAGTTTGTCCATCAAGAAGGAAGTAGCCATGTTCTACAAGTAAACCACACTTTCATGGGAAAATATGGTGGCATAATTCACATAAACTGTATTAGCCGTTGTTTCAAACCTAAATTTATGGCGCTTTAGCTTGGTTTTCTTTGGATAGACTAACGTACATTGATCAAATAAAATTTCAAATAAAAGCCGCTTGAAAATCACTAAAATGTAAGCGTAATTACATGGACTATGGCGAGAGTGACAAGAGCTTAAGCCACTGTGCGTGTCAACTTAAAAAAACTATTAGACCGTAAATGCGAAAAACGTTAACAATTAGCACCAATTAAATAAACAATTAATTAAGAAGGTGGCTGCCGTTATCGATGACCATTGCATAAAGAATCTTTTCACATGGCATAACAGATAAAACCAATTTAAAAGTCTTCTACTGAGGATTCTTGTGAATCCAAAAAAAGATAAAGCGTGAAGACTAGATAACTCACATCCGTAATCCATAAAAAATGCAATGACAATTAGACTAACACATTTAGTATCGATTCATCTGCAAATATTTTATAAAACATCATATAAACTTATTTCTAAAGAATCTTAATGCGGAAAAACCATTACCTATGCACATTTTTAAAGATATTTATTACATGTACTGTAGCAATTTATCAGATATATATATATCTAATTCTCAACATTGTATTTAATACAAAAACGAAGATAACAAAAAAGGAAGGAATCCCCAATAAATATCGTGTTTCCGTACATTTTAAATCATGAACAAAAACACAACACTCCATTAATGTTGTCTATGTAGCAAAATGAACTTACATTGCGCCAGTCCCATGAACAAGACAGATTGAAATGTATGATGATTTTTGTCATGCATGATGTTCCTCTGAGAGCCCTCTGGGAAATAGGTCAATAAAGGAATGTATACATATATGTTTTATAGTACTATTAAATAGTAAAGCCGGCACGAAACGAAGTGCTAATGCTTGGTGTACGCTATTATTATGTATGGTGGACGCGTGTACAGGTGTATCATTCTTTTTGATCAAAGTGCTTTTTAAAGGTAAATCCCAGTGTCACTCACACACATAACATGAAATGACATCTCATGTTAATGAATGCACTGCGTTCATTGACAAATAACGTAGTTGTTCGTGCTCACAGTGTCATTCATATAATAATAATAATTTACATAAATCTTAGCTTTCGATTTAGCACAAGTGTTATGTTATGATGTGACTATGAACATCTTAATATTCACTTAAACTTTTTTATGAATTTGAAATAATGGATAAGTCTCGTGGAACAAAAACAGGTAAGCACCTTCCCATCATGTACACAATACAAAGGTGCTAATAGTCCATCTTCATATGTATATACAGGACATTTTTCGCATAAACCTACCTTATATAATAACTCGTCTTCTGAAAATTGATAATTTACGCAGGGATAATGATAGCAATTTATATCCGTCTTAACATTTTATATAACAAAAAAAATTTACAATTTTTAAGGAACATAAAAAGTATATTGTTTTGTTTGTAAGTACATAATGCATTACACTAATGTTCCAACCAGCGTTATATCCATTTAACGTTCATATAAGCAAATGTCTGTGTGTTATGTTATGATGATGACGATGACCATCATGCATGAAAATATTGACTGCATAACAATAAGAAAACGGCAGCATTGAAACTGTCTTTACTTCGTCTGATCTATCCATCTTCTTCCTCAGTCAAACATAACACAAGTCCATCATCATATCCCTATCCCCACGGTCAATTGTTTTCAATTTAATATTCATTTTTTCTTCATTTAAAAAAAAACAAAGAAGTGTGTACGTTGTTTGTGGACAAAGAGTCACAGTTTTGTGTGCGACACTGTAGCTAATAGCTGGAAGAAGAATATTAAGTAATCGTTTAAGTTTTTTTAGCTGGGCGGGGGCGTACGTACAATTTAATTAAAATTAAAATGTAGCGACATTCTACAGGAAAATTGATCAGTTACAACTTGTTTATTACTACATATTACGGGCGGGGATGGTAGAGAGAAGTGTAGTTCAAGAACAAATTACAACAAAACTGAACATCTATATTAAGTCCTCAGGTAAACCACCCTTTTGTATTTAACCCTGCTGAATAAACGTGAAGGTTTTTCCTTTTGGTTTGTTATTATTTGCAAAAACACAATTTGGCACGATTCGTGATTTTTTTGTGTTGAAGGTGTATTTGTCATCATGTGCATTCATTACCATTAACAGAGTAAAGTTAAGAAGGAAGATAAACTAATGTCAATGTTCACTCACACATTTCAAAAGCAGAAGGTTGCCTTTTATTATTATGTACCTGCGCGGAGGAATGGAAGTATAATGTTTATTGAAGCTAACTTGCGTGTCAACCTAAACATTGCAAATAATTCCTTTTTTAATGGTTTCATTGCGAATGACATTTTTCACCATCAGTCTCAGACAGCCTTAGTTTTTATAATTTGATTTTGTTGGTGGTGCTGGCTAAGTTGCAAATATGCTGAAGGCACGATTTTTTTTATTTGATTCAAGGTTGTAATTGTCAGAAGTACAATCATTATATTACTTTGTGAAGAATAAAAATAATTTTTTGATATTGGATTTTGATGGAGCGTACAATTACATAAAAGCTGTAAGTAGCTATTGAGGGGAATCAGGGGATGATTCGAATTGAAGCTTAAAGATGTTTGATTGTGGTTTGGTTTGAAACATTGTTGATCTGATGTACTATATCTTTTAGACAAAATAGTGAAGCTCGGAGGAAGTGCGTTGCAAAATAAATTACTTCAGTTTGTATTTGGACAAGGGACGAGCGTGAGGTGACATAATTCATTGTTGGAACAATAATTTGCGCGAACAAATTGAGATTTGCTATAAAACAAGGTAAAAAAATGTACAAATAAATTTTTAATAAGAAACATTCTTCTTTTATCTCATCTTCATCAGGGAAATAAAAATGACTAATTTATTATTATTTATAGATGAAAGCTTTAATTTGCGTACTGAGTTTATCAGCTTTATTCGGATTCAGTATTGCCCAGCGATTAGTCCCATTTTCCACACAGTCGTCTCAAGGACAGTACAATTCCCCGTGTTTAGCATCCACACAGTGCGATCAGAGACAGGGTTTATATTGTGTTCCACCAAATAATGCACCTGGAAGTCAACCCCGATGCCGATGTCCAACAAATACTACCCTTTTTGATGAAACTCGTCAACGATGTGTGGGCAGAATAGGGGAGAATTGTGCTTACCAAGCGAATACCACATATTGCCCCATAAATGCACATTGTAGTCATCAGGATCCCCGAAATCCCACCCTGTATTTTTATGAGTCGAAATGTTTTTGTGATCCGAATTATCTAGCAAATGACAGGGGAACGTGCACCCCTGCCTCAAAGTTTAATGAGGTTTGCAACCATTCAGATAAAAGATGTGACATTTTAGCTGGATTGAAGTGTGATGCGGAAACGAGTACGTGTATTTGTGAATTTGATACTGACCAATATTACGAAAAAGACAAAGCGAAGTGTGTTTCATTCATTAACAAAAAGTGCTCTACATATTACGGTTGTGTGGAAAATGCAAGATGTGACGGATTGGCTCCTGCAAAATCACGTACCTTTGTTGGCCCATCACAAGCTAGAAAACCAGCAAGCAGTGATAGCGCCGTGATTCAGCAGAATTCAAAACCACCACAACGGCTATTCAGTGCTGATGGGAGACAAATTGGAAAATGTATTTGTAAGTGTACACGGTTAACTCACAGTTGGAATGCATGAAATTCAATGATTTCTTTTCCAATGAGTATGCATACAAGTATTTTTGATATCATGAAACCATGAGATTATTCACCAATCTAACCGATACAGCACTGTGATCATGATCATTCACGTTGTACATGCATGTATGTTTTAAATTCTTAATTAAAATAGGTGAATATGGATTTTCCGCATCAAACAATGGGCGCTGTATGGCAAGTTATCGGTCTGTTTGCTCAGCCCTATCTCCATGCAATCCGCTAGATAATTTAATGTGTCAGGATGGAAGGTAAAAACAGTTGGTTGTATAATGATTCAATGATGTTGGTTAAATTACAAGTGCAAATCTTGTAGTTATGTAATAATTGTCATAAGTCATTGAATGAACCCATCTGGACTTGTACTTTATCTGCTGTTATTGTAACAAAACTCTCATTGTTCTAGTTGCAACTGTAAGAATCCACTTCACATGTTCTGGGATTTCAAGTACCACAAGTGCCGAGTTCTCGTTAACGGTAAATGCAATGGGAAACCTCCAGGAAATAGTCAAGAGTGTGTGGATAATGCGGAATGTGTGAATGGCTTATGCATTTGCAAGCGAGGATACAGCAAAACACCACATCGGAAATGCATGAGAAGTTATCTAGAGCCATGTGAGAATGAGACATGTAATCTCTACGCAGGACTCACCTGTAAATCCCAGCATCAACAGCAACAATGTGGCTGCATGGATGATTCACTAGTTTACAATGAGAAGTTGCAAGCTTGTGTGAGCAGAGCAGACATGCCATGTGGGAAAATTGGACAGGCTGGCGATTATGGCAAGGAACCATTCTACATTAACTGTGAGCCCCCAGCGGTGTGCAAACAAGAAGTGGATGGTGATCTCAGCACATCTTTTTGTAGACTTTAATGATTATCATGCAGCTTTATATTTTTTACTAAAATCTTCATTCTATTCTGTTATGTTGTAAGCTCATTTCCATGCAATTAATTACATAATACATATTATAATCATATCAAAGATAATCTGTACAGATAAAAGAATACGAATGATGGGTAAGTGTATACTTGTTTACAAATGTTTTGCTTAAAAAAATGTTTGCAACTTTTTTTTTGTCAGATAGGCAGGATGAGGTCAAGAACTTGATATCTTGATAGTTTTGCAAATCTTTGTAAATTGCAACAGGTGATGTCTAAACCTGCCACGCAGATCTTGACATGAAACGGATAATTATGTTGGGTATTATTTTTAAATGAAATTCAAGACAAATTAATAATACAGTAAAAAAATCACTGCTTCTCGTCCCATACATGTACAATGATGTTAATATTTCATGATAATTTACATGCATATTCAAGAACACACCATCAATCCAAGTTCACATTTGCAAAACATATCAAAATACAAGACATCATTAAAATGATATCGTGTGATATAAGTATTTTATGTAGAATTTACACATATGTAATAATGTTACGTATAACTCTGCTTTATGTTCTTTTTCAATTTTATGAAGAGTCAGTAAATCATTTAGAAGAAGATTACGTCTAAATGTGCGGTTACCGTTTGGTCTTAATACGAATATAAGTATGAGAAATGTTGATATTTGTTTTTCATCTAGCTTCACTTCTCATGAAATGACGTTTCCCCCGGTAGAAAATTGTTTACCTCATTTCTATATTTTATACGTTTTTCAATTTCCCCTACATCCGAAACGCACGTTCCACTTAGGTACTTTTCTTTGTTTTTTCAACCTACAATTAGTGGTTTCCGTATCATACCATTTTTCTCACCTGTAAACTCATGAAACAAACATAACACATAATATATGTATGTTTTGAACATTTTAGAATGAGAAGTTGCATAAACCCTTTAAGAACAAAATGATGATATGATAATATTCATGTAAAAGAAACCGCAAAAACAATAGCTGGCTCGTTTCGGAGCAAAACCACTTGCATTTGAATTTTGAAGAAAAAAGGGAAGAGACGTCAGCAATGAAAGCTTAGTCAATTTCACGCTTTAGCTGATTATTTGTTTTAAATTTTTGGTAAATATTTTTTTCTTTCGTTTTTTCATATCCCTTGAACAGAAATGTTACACGAGAAATTTATAAGTTTACTTCCGTTACTTTGTATTCCTTTAATTTGTTCGGTGGATTCATTTCCTCGCCGACATGGAGAGCTTTGTGACTGGACAAGTCACAGGGAAACTTGTGACGAGTCACGAGGACTAGCTTGTTCATATAAAACACACAAATGTACTTGTTGGGATATTAGAAACATTTACTCAGAGGATAAAGGCCGTTGCGTCGGAAAATCGGGAGAGGAATGTCATTTTTTTGGTGGCGAAAGGCTTTGTACAGAAAATGCCTATTGCTTGGAAGACGAAAGTTTAAGCCCTTTCCCTGTTTGCTTATGTTTAAAAGGCTTTTTCAAAGCCAGTAATGGAAGCTGCATTAGACGAGCTAGGTATGGGGAATTTTGTGAATCTCCTAATAAATATCCAGCATCACCATTATCCTCACAAAGTAACGGTGGTGGTGGTGGTGCAATAGCTAGTAATGCAGCTAGTGGGAGTCGCACGAGTAATTCCAACTGTGAACCCGAGTCTGGTCTTCAATGTGTTAATTACAAATGCCAATGTGAGCCTAATCAAATTTACGACATAAAACGAGAGTTGTGCACTTCCCTTGTTGGAATGCCGTGCTCCAAGTCGCTGGACAACTGTGTACTTAATGCAGAATGCTCAGAAAAGATTTGGGCTTTTGACCACATTTCTGGAGAAACAAAAATGGTAGGACACAGATGCTCATGTAGAAATGGACTAATGGTTACAGAAGAAGGATTTTGTGCTGTGGAATACGGAGGAAACTGCACTACCAGCTCAGAATGCTACTTTGGCGAAGGACTCACTTGTATTAATGGAAAATGTCAGTGTCATCCCCTCAGTCAAATCTATGACAAGCGACTTCGGCGGTGTTTGAATCTTGTCGGGACAAAATGTCAAGCACAAGTACAGGAGCTGAAGCAAGATCGTCATGATCAACCCAATCCCAGTAACCAGCAGGAATCCTTGGAAAGGGCTAGGATGGATTTAATACCAAAGCCGCCTTCAACTTCTTCATCATCAACTGCATACGCATCAAAACCAGTTATTATTAACACGTCACCCTTTACCTCTACCGCTGCTGCTGCCACCACATATTCTGCTGGTACGACAGCTACCCCTTTCATAATAAAATCTAGAAATGTGACAAGTAGGAATTTTTATCTAAACAATGACAACAACCAAAGGAGTGACAACTACAGTAGAAGCTTTCTCTTTCCAAGCCGTTCTCAGCCGCAAACAGGCTCAGTGCATTCCATCTCACCTCGACATTATGCTTCGAATAGAAATGAACATTACAATCATAATCACAAAGATCAGCTTCCAGCAGAACACAGAAGCTCAACTTTATCTGCTGAAGTAACCCCGCAATGCGTTGCTCACGCCGAGTGCCTCCCCATTTCCCCATCTTCATCGTCATCTGACTATTACTGCACCTGCAAAAACGGCACAAGTGAAACTGTAATGAGAACCTGTCTTTTGGAGCATGGTGAGCCCTGTGGTCACCAGTACCAGTTGAGTGGAAACAATATCGCCGGAGCTCCTGGATATATGGAATGTAATGTTTTTGAAGGTTTGGTTTGTTTGAGTGACACGGCGACCTGTCAGTGTGCTGACCCCATGCTTATCTACGATACTGAAACTCGAGCATGTCTCAGCACCGTTGGTAACCCATGTGGAAAAATGAAGTTAAACCCAAAGCTATTCACAAGTTTACATTATGATGAAGATGTGAGCAACGGAGGAAATCAGGAAAATCAGCATTCTCCCACTCCATTTTATCAACATCATTCTGATCAGTTTATGTTTATTAACTGCGTAGCAAATGCTACTTGTGTAGAAAAATCTGTAAATGGTCAGTTTAAGCAGGTTTGTGTAACACGGGGCAAGTTTTCACTGAGCTCCAATAAGTATGGATTCGCTTCATAAAAAATACAAGATAAAAGATTTTTGATAAAATAAGGGTTTTATTCAGTATTTAAGTATTTATATAAGTTTGCTTATATTTTATTTCATTTTATTACTCGTTTTTTACAAACAAAGCCGCTGCCGCTGTATTCATACTGTCTGCTGGAATTATCCAGGAAGTACAGCAGGTTCTTGACATCGGAATAAACAAAACCCATAATATTGTTTAGTGTACGTCACCACAAGAAAATGTTTTTGTTGATAATCAAACGAGAAAAATAAAGATATCAAAAAAGTTACCATACAACTGCAACTTGGTTGATTACTTTCCTTCTCTTGAAGTTTTACATGGACACCTCTAATAAAACTGAATGCATATAGATTTTGTATCTTTCCAAAAAAGATTCACGTAATACCAGGGCCATTAATTTTTATTTCAACTCCAGATCTGTGTGGAAAGCATTTTCAAATGAATAATTGGTTGTGACTGGAAAAGATAAGAGAGAGTTAGGAAGCAAAAACTAATCATAATGTTTTAGCCCAACATGCTTTTGAACTTTGATGACACTTTTTGGCTTGACGATTATTAAAGCTTGAGAGCAGACGCTGAATCATCATCGAATCCAGTAAAGTATAGAATTTGCATGAACACGTAAACATTTTAAGACAAAAAAATGCATCGTTCTTTAATATATTTTCTGTCTACCCAACCGGCTCAAGGGGAATACCATCAAAACAACTGCAACGACAAACAAAACTGTCAGCATCATCTTTAGCTTCTTCTAACTATTCCTATTAAGCAGCTTTACTACTTTGAAATATTTTAAAAGCAAAAAATGAATTTTAGTGTCTTCCACACAAAAATTTAGAGAATTTCTTTTGAAAACTTTTTTTTCTTGCCAAAGTGCTTAGTCTTGACAAGTAACAAATTAGCCTTGTCTGTGGAGAGAAAAAATCATAAAAATGGTAAGTGTATTGAAAACTTCAATGGAAATAATTCCCACTAATTTACAATGTTTACATTTGACTTAATACCAAACGATTCATGGTGACATGCAGGAACTTGGAAAACGACTGACTTGGTGGCTTGAGAAGTTGTTAACTTTTCTACTCCCTCTTCTCTCAGTTATATTACTGCCCCTGTGTCATTTCGAATTAGCATCAAGTCAAGCTTTAAAATCTTATGGTGAATCTTGCAGCGCAGACTGTGACGAACGACAGTTACTAACTTGCTCTCAAAACAGCTCTATTTGCGAATGCATGCAACCAACGTCCATGTTTTATGATAAGAATCAAGGGAAATGCGTGGGCAGAGCTGGTTTTCCCTGTGTTCGATACGGTAGTGAATTTTACTGCGTTCCCCATGCGGAGTGCAATAGAGCATCAAAAAATTGTAACTGTGAAAAGGGATATTTTCAGACTGAAAATGGAACTTGTTCTATAATGGCCAAATATGGAGATTCTTGCTCAAGCAAACGACCATGCGACAAGTCGTCAGGAATGGCTTGTATGGAAAAAATAGTATCATCTTCGGGTTCCAGCAGTGGTGGCAGTGGACGTACTAAACGAACCTGTCAATGCACATATCCGTCAGATCAATATTATGATTCTGGAAAAAACGCTTGCATATCATATGCCGGGGGAAATTGTTCATTTAGCTGGCCTTGTGTTCGAAATGCACTCTGTTCTGAGGATATTTATGAGCTGAGGCGAGGCGAAAATATACATGGCAAAACTTACAATTATAATGTTACTATTGGAAAGAAATGTGCTTGCCAACAGGGAACTTCACGAACACGAGACCGGCAATGTTTAAGAAGTTATCAGCAGCCTTGCGACCCACAATCTGATTTAGGAAATGGGGGTTGTAACTCTGAAGAAAATTTAAAGTGTTTCGACGCATCCATCTGCTTATGTAGTAATCCTCTGAGTCAGATTTATGACAAAGCGTTGCATAAATGTGTTTATTTGGTTGGTGCGAGATGTGTTGCCAGAAAGGAGGAAACGGGAGGGGATGATGCTGACACTCGTGCTGATAAAGCGGTTTTGTGCACTTCCAACGCGGAATGTAATGCTGTTTCTGGACTATGCGAGTGCAAGTCGGGATATTCATCTTCCCCTTACTTTACTTGCTTGAAGGATTATGGAGCAGAGTGCACTAGCAGCAGTGGTGGCAATGGGAATGGCAGCGGTGGTGACGAGAGTGCAAGATGCAATTTTCACCGAGGGTTGAGCTGCCACCAAAGTAGTGGAACTTGTGGTTGCATTGATGAGGACACTTTAAAGTATGACGCTAATACCAAAACTTGCTTGAGTGTGGTGGAAGGGGGACCTTGTGGAACGTTTGAATATTCTGACAGCACTGGATTTGTTGCGGGGAGGAAAGACGGAAGAGTTGTGATGATAATGGGAAACCACAACATGGAAGTAATAGCAAGTCGTGGAAGCACTCCTCCTAATACTTCTCCTGTTGTCATTAATACCAGTAATAATGGTGGCAGTCATAATAACGCCACATCTTCAACTTTACCAGTTCTTGTCACCAACAGAGAAAAACTTTTTCTTGCTACGCATAAAATCCAGATTAAATGCAAAAGTGAGCTCAAGTGTGTAAATGAGTTTGGAGATTTTATGAGAAATGGAGTGCATAACAGTAATGACGACGATGATGGTGGTATTTTTCAAGGTTTTTGTCACCGGAGAATATAGACAAATTTTAAATAAAATTGTTTTTATTTTGATATCTTGTTTCCAAATTCATTATTTTGTCTTGATGTGGGTTTTCAACGAATTTCATGTTGTGGTATACATAATTTATTTGCTAAATAAAAACTGTAGATTTGCTTGAATGATTCTTCAGACCGTTTCGTTTCTCTGTTGCATCTCGAATCGTATTTCGTTTTTATGCTTGTTATTTACGGTTCTCATGCATATTATAACAAGCAATTTCCAAAAAAGACGTACAATCATTAAAAAATCAGATCCATCACCTCCCACACCACCGGTTAATGCCCTTGCATGTGCAAAATTATATTTGAAATGGTTGTGATGCTGATACTAAGCATAAGTACTGCATTTACGTTCAAAAGCATTATCGTGATCATGATGTACACAATATACATCTTACATGAACATCTTCTCATAAGCAAATCTATTTGAGAATGAGAATAGACTCTGCAAATAATAAATAAGCAATAAAATACACTCAATGTAAACGTAGAGCGATGTTTTGGTACAAATAGAGTGAAATCTGCAATGCATACTCACACCACACATTTCATTGAACTTGAGTATGAATATGAATCCATTATGTCCATGCATGTCAAGTAAAACCGCATAACAACTTAGAGAAGTGTACATGATGTTGACGGTCATTGGCAAAAATTTTCGTACATAAATGCACCTTACTGGCAGTATAGTGTGCTGTATTATTACATGTTTGCATAGGATGTGCTTATTACCTGTTGTATTACATGGAAAGTTAACAATGCGAATTGAGAACAACATTTTTAAAACCAGTAAAATCCGTGTTTATCGTTTAGCTCACGCCCTTGTAAAAGACAATTGCCTTCCGTCACCGGTCGGTCCCGTTATATGTTTGCAATTTTAAGAGTACCACTACCACTCATCTTTCTTTATCATCCACTACGCAAAGATGAATTCTTCGAAACTGCTTTCGCCAAAACAAATGAAACTGTTGAAGATGACTCATTTCATATTTGACTCATGTATTTCTAGAAGTAATATCTCCGTAAAAGGGACTCACCACCATCGTGGCTGTAGCACAGTATATTTATCTCTTTTGAGGCTTTGTCTTCATTTCATAAAGTTTACTTCGGCAGTTGGATTTAACCTAGCAGCCAAATAAAAGCTAAATTTCTGAGCACTGGTTACTCTTGTTTTTGCAAACATGGCAAAAATAAAAGCGTTTATACTTTTCTTAACTGCATCCGAATTAGCTTCCTTTGCTCTAGCCAAGGGAAAAAGTCATCGACAATATAACGAACAGTGTGTTCCGTACGAAGCCTCTGCATCTTGCGAGAGTTCTCAGGGCCTAATTTGTATTGATTCTGGGCTCAAAGGCTACCGCTGTCTCTGCCCAACCAATAAACTGCACGCCCAATTATACGACTCAAAGAGAAACTCTTGTGTAGGCAAAGTTCTCAATTCTTGTGTTCGTGGTAATTCCAAGAGCTCTCTTAATGAATCTCTTTGTGTGGATCATGCAGAGTGTAACACGGTAATTTACGGTATGGCAGTTTGTGTTTGTCAGGCTGGATTCACGGAAAAAGACGACGGGACCTGTGCGCCTACACTAAAGTATGGCGACGCTTGTAATAGCAACGACGCCTCTTCAGCTACTGAATCTAGTGAAAAAGACAAAGAAGGCAGAAGTGTTGCAGTTGTTGATGGAAGATGTGATGAAAAGCGTGGTCAAAAGTGTGTCAACAACAAATGCCAGTGCAAGTTCCCATCAGAACAGTACTACGATGAGAAGGAAGGAAAATGCATTTCTTTTGCAAATGGAAGATGTTCCCATGATGGACATGCTTATACTTGTGTCCCTAATGCAAATTGTCCAATTGCTCCAGTCAGATTGGGATCGAATGTTCATCCTCTTGGCTTACCCCCTTTGCCTCCGTTCCTCAGTGCATTCGCCGCTGCTTCTGCAGGTGGTGGTGTAGATGAAGATGGGGATCAAATATTTGTAATGCCACTACGACCAAGATTTCCACATCCACCTCCACCACATCAATTACATCGACACACACTCCATCAGCATCCATTTCGGCCACATCATAATTTGGGGAAAGATCAACCCGTAATGGAATTCGATAGCAGTTATGACAATTTTGATTACGTTGCACGGTCAATATTCTTTGGAAATAAAAAGATAGGAAGTGTAGGTGGAAGCTCTGACGAAAGTGCTGACCCTTCTGATCCAAATCAACCAAGGTGTCAATGTCTTCCTGGATATACACGCACTGCTGCAGGATATTGCATGAAAGGTTATGGGAGTAAATGCAACGTGAATGATGAGGACAGCATAGGCAATGCAAATAGTAAAAATGGTAGCATGGCTGATAGTAGTCCTCGGGAACTTTGCAATGCTGACCAATTCCTGGAATGCATGGATAGCCATGATGGAACTTTTAGCTGCCAATGTCGTAATCAAATGAATGAGAGATACGATTTGGAAAGGAAAGAATGTGTGGCGATGGTGGGACGACGATGCAGACCATTGGGCAACTATCCAAAATGTGACAAGGGTTCCGAGTGTATTAACGGTATCTGTCAATGTACTAATGGCACCAGTCTTACGCCAATGGAAACCTGCGCTAAGGATTATAATGAAAAGTGTGAACCTGGACAATGCAATGTTTGGAAAGGGCTCATGTGCCATGGCAAATCAAGCAGTTGTTTGTGTTTAGATTCATATCTCAGATATGACATGAAGAAACAGTCTTGTGTCGCTGCTAAAGGAAGCATGTGTGGCTCAGTTAGGAGCTCATCAAGCTGGGGTAATACCTTTATGTCAGAAATGGCATATGTTGATTGTGAAGAAGGATCTGAGTGCAAGCCACGAGAAATCGGGGGGAAGAAAATGGGTAACATGTGTATGTGAATAATGTTTGCATGAAAATAAAAGTGTTTTTTAAATAAAATGAAAAATTAAAGAAAAATGAAAAATAAAAAATAAAAAATAATTTATTCTGTAATTAAATTGATCAATTACTACACATTGAATAATGCACTTGTAGCACAATTTTTTAAAAAGCTGACAAGCCTTATCCCAACACATGTTGGCTGGCACTTTTTAACGAGCAACCTTAAAAACAAGAGAACTTTTACTGGAATATGCAATTATGGTCTTATTTATTAAACGGTCGAACAATGTTAAACGCCATATGGCGCATATTACACAGCGCAAAAGACAATGTGCATTTTTCATCTTCTACAAAAACGATTCTGAATCATGCATCTGTATCGTATAGGTAAGGTATGCATGCAAACAAAAATAGCATTCTTAGCATTTAAAGTGAAAAATACGAAGCACCAGAAACAAATGACCAAAGCAAAAAAACGAAAGTTGCATTAGGCATTAACTGCTAACATTTTACAACTCTAAGGACGGAGATAATCTAGTGCACAAGCCATTATATTATAGTTGAAGGCGTCTGATTGTTTGCCCGTCTAGAAAAAAAAAATCATCATAAAAAATTAGCCTTTATCAAAACTCAAAAAACTAAATGTCTGTATTGATAATATTTTAAGCACAAAGAACTAAAATGTGCACGGAATCAATCTACCAAAAGTATCTGAATAGGAAAATAAAATATAGATACTTCATTACAACATTGCTTACTTGAAATACTCTACTTTAATAAACGGGGTTCTTAATTGAGTGATAAGACATTTTTCAAAAAAAAAGTGAGATGCTGTGCAAGTAGTGGTTTGATGAGTTAGTAAAAAATGATGTGCATCTCATATACAGTAGTATGCTGGGTCATCTTTCTTGTTTACCACACAGAGCTAGTTCCCTTGCTTATCTAATTTTTTGCTCTGATTACAGGATATAATGCATCATAATCAGGATGTTTTTGATGTACATGCAGAGTTATTTCAATGAAAGTTGTTCACTTTGTCACTGCATTTTTATCTAATCAAAATGGGTGCACAGAATACCATTATGTTATATCATCGTTCTTAAAAAACAAATTATATTACCTTTTCGACTTGTCAGGTTTGTTTGCATTATTATAAATAAAATGAACTAATGAGCATTATGTTTGTTGAGTGAGATAATATTGGGTTTTTGTAGCTTCTTAATTGGTTCAAATTGCTAATTTTTCTTTTTTATGAAATCGTTTTCATCTAGTTGTGTAACACATTATATATAGATTTTAGCTTGGAGATTGGTACGTAATAAAAAACGTGATTCAGTTTTATTAATACATAACTGACAAAGTAACAATGCTAATCATAATAAATTATAAATTAACACTGTGTAGCTCTACAAATCCTGAAGAAATTTTCATTCGTAGCACACAGGTGAAGAATACGCATTTTCGCATCTTTTCTGACTAGCCTACATTTATTATAGCACTTGTAATGCTGCATGCTGCAATGATTGAATTTTATGATCCTGTAGATCCTGTACGACTTCCGAAGTGCGTGCATATCCTGTCTTTTACATTGTTCTTTACTAACGATAAGGAATAGGTTTGTTGTTGTCCTTATTACGAACCATTCTAGTGACAAATGAGACATAAGCTACAAGAACACCAGAAGCTACGTTTACAAAATAAATTTCATTGATTTTCGTACTTTAAAAGCACAAAACCTGCTTTAGAAGTAATTTTGAAGTGACACGCGACAGATGCATTTCGATCGGATTCTAATTACGCATATGTGACACGAAGGCGCAGTCTGCAGTCTCGTTTCGTTGTAGTCCCATTAAAAACACCGCCGCAAAATCAAAAATTGGCAATAAAAACCATTCACATAAAAAGCGTCCTGTTTTGTTATCAAGTTAACCTGTAAACTAAATGAATGTTGTTTAGCGCGTAATGTTTTATGCTAATGTAAATAATATTTTAAAACATAAAATAATTTAGTACCCATTGATCCTCTAACAGCTAAAATACAATTATATTCTTATTTTAATATTCATTTAATAAAAACTTGGTCTTCTCACGATGAAAAAAGTAAATTGTATCATCGTAATATTTATGTATCACGTTTTACCACACACACTTACGTATAAGCGTATATTATACAAATACCTACCTTTGAACATTTATAAACTTTGATTCGATCGAAGGAAATATTATTTAATTTAATTGGAGAAAAAAATGAATATTAGACAGTTTTGATTTTCAAGTCACGATGATGCGATGATGGCAATCAATTCAAGGGTCGAGCAATGGCATCTCGTTTATAAGATCATCATCACAAAACAAGATCAGCATATAATTTGGCAGTGCATGATGTATGTATACCGTAGCTGTCTGTCACTTTTCAAACATTTCCTTTTTCCTTTATGCATCCGCTCATACGTTATATAATTCTTCAATTGTTCCTTTATTATGTAATTTTGGTAGACTATCAATAATTGCAACGCTATCATAAAGCATATATTTATGCATGCATCTTCGTATATGTATCAAAAAAAACTTTTGAGTTGATTAAATGAAGGGTTATGATTTTTTCTACATGAACTAACAGCCCCACACCTATCTTTCCTTTTAATCTGTCGTCTCTACAAAACTAGTTAAAAGTAAACCACACAAACAAACATGCCACAACATCACGCAGGCACATGGCGCATGCCATTTAAAGTTTGGCAGTTGTATCATCTTTTTTGACGTTTCGCAGTTTGGCACCCACAGAATGGCAAAGTTGCGAATTATAAGTAACAAAAAATAATGATTCACGATTCTACTGTTGTCCGTCCTCTTGCTCTTTTTATGATGAGGTGATACAATAGTTGTTATTATTACAATTCTTATATAATCGTAATTATTGTGTGATAATAAGATTCATCTGCACAATAGATACTATGACATATCTACCTACATATTCATAAAAATGCCCTGTACTTGTCACATCATTACCACAATTTCATGTCCAAAAGTTGTGCATATATATTTTTTATAGAGAACACAATACCTAATAGCACAATGCTTCTTAACAAAAAGGAAATGTAACGGTAACGGTTTTTCATGTAAGTGTAAATGAATCAAGTCAAAATCGATGCATTTGTAGAACTTGCATTTCATACTGAATTCGTTAGAAAGTGAGAGTGAGCACGACGCAACAAGGGTGACAAAAGTTCTGAACGTGTGTACATAATTTTTTTGATCTTTCGAAAAATTTAAATGTGCTTTTATATTGTTATATAATATTGTAACTGGAAACTGGAATAGTAATGGTAAGTTATTTGAAGAAGATTATCATAATTACGCCAGTGCTATAAAACCTATGCATTGTATGCTAGCTTTCATAACAAGGTTCATTAATTGATTAAAAAATACAATCTTGCACCTGTGATACAAATTTATAGCATCCCCGATTTATTTTCCTTGTGCTCTTCTGCCTATTCTTCGTATCATTATCACTTGCTCTGAAATCTCAGGGCGAATCTTGTGTCAAACGTAAAGACTGTGACGCTTCCAGCGGATTAACTTGTCTAAAAAATGTTTGCCAATGTTCCCGACCTGATTCAACAACATATTCTGACTCTGTGAAGGCATGTTTAATAAAAATTGGCAGGAGATGTGATGAAGTTTCCGGGAAAAATGAAAGAACGAATGACACCGAGTTTAATGGAGCAGATCTATATGAATCTGGATCAACCACTCAGTCATCTTCTGTTTTCGGAATGACATGCGTTGAAAATGCAGAGTGCAGAAAATTGAGGTCCCGTCACTGGTGTCAATGTAAAGATGGCTATGCAGCTAATGCAGATGGAACCGAGTGTAGAGCAATGTCAAAATATGGTATGGCCGCATCATTCGATAAAATAGCTTGTAATAATGATAATTAGTTTAGTCAATACAACTATTACGAATGTCATCTCTTGTTTTAGGCGAATTTTGCAACGAGGATGATGACCAATGTGACAAATCTACTGGAACAATTTGCGTTGATGGTAATTGCCAGTGCCCATTCGCTGATCAGTATTTTGATCAACATGAAGGTGTATGCAAGAGTTTTGCTGGGGGTAATTGTTCTATACCGAAAGTGAGTCCATGTGTTCCAAACGCTGAATGCACAAATGCCCAGGTTAGGATGGGTTACATGACTGAAAAGGGGGTTAAGAGAATTCATCAAAAAACAGTTACCCAGTGTTTATGCAAAACCAACTTTTCACAAACATCCAACGGATATTGCTTTGGTGCTTTTGAGGCCAGTTGCAGCTCCAAACAGCCATGTAAATTGTCATTTCCATTTTACTGAATGCTTTATGCAAATGCAAACAAAAATATATTTCCTGTGACAGTTACACAATATTTTTATATGTTTTCAGGCAATTCAGAAGACTTTTTAGCATGTGTTGATGGAAAGGTAAGTGCTTCGTTATCTTTTTTTACAACCTTATTAACATACAAAGAAAATACATTTAAATTTGCTTTATTTCAGTGCAAATGTCGCAATCCTTTGCACGAACAAATCAATGAGAATACGGGGCAGTGTGTATCTTTGGTTGGGACATCGTGTCATCCTGGGAGAGGACAGCAATGTGTCGAACATGCAGAATGCATTGACGGTCATTGCCAATGTGCATCGGGTTATACAGTGACACCCTCAAGAGCTTGCAAATTAGGATACAAAGAACCTTGTCACCCCAATGAATGCAATGGTTATAAGTACGGTTATTAAACAACTACCAATTTGTATCTTTTCATCGTTACTGCGTATTATACATGTACTTTATTTGAATTTGTGATTTTTTTGTTTTTTTCTTAAAAAGTGGACTTGCCTGTGTCAAAGGTAGATGCGACTGCTTTGACTCATACTTACTCTACGATATCAGCACAAAGGCTTGCGTCGCTCTGTCAAGTTCTTCAGATGAGTAGTGTGAATGGTTGCCGCAACTGCATACTTACCAGGGTTTGTTGGTCGATCAGTCTAATAATATCATTGAATTAATTAAGAGTTTTATTGCACGTCTTCTCAATACATATTCTCAATGTTAACCAAATTTACTCACGTATGACGTACCGTTTTAATTTTATTTTTTGAAGGGTAAACTCATCTTCGATGGAATGTAACAAGATGGAATTCCAGTGACATTTTTAAAATTAAGCATTTAAGTACATATATGTAATCAAACAATGCATCAAGGGAAGGGACTTAATTAAGACGATTTGCTGTTCCGAATACCAATCAATCAAGTGGTATACCTTCATTATGTTTGGTACCCAAATGCATGCAATGCATAACTTTAAATACTAAATTGGTACAAACTGATTACTTTTTTAAGAACTTCATTCCACATTCACATTTTATAATATGATGCTTTACACCACTTTATATTGTTTTAGCTTAAGCATCTTAAGAATGTAAATTCATTGTTAAAATTTGTTAAAAACTTTGTATTTATTATACTTTTTACTTGACAAGAACGAATTAAAGGTCATGCCCTCATGTCTTGTTTTCTAATAATGAATTTAAGCAACATTATCTTCTCAAGCAAATATTTTTAATACTTCAACCCTTTACCAGAGCAGTGACATTTACATCATTCTGAAGCTTCATTTGACGATCAAAAAGCAGTATAATTTTATCATGTGGTCAATGAACTTGTATTTTGTTAAGACAGTGTTTGGCCAAACCACTTAATTTATATGGTATAATTTCCGTAATAATTACACAGCTTCGTAATCAAGACAAATCATGGAGCCTCTTTACGGACTGGGAGCATGCATAGGAAAATCACAATGACAAATGAAGGAGGCTTGCCACAGAATGAGACTTAACTTGCTGATGATTTATTTATTCCATTTTACTGAACTTGACATGATCTACATTTCTGCAGTACCGAAGTTAACAAATCGAAACAGTTCAAGTTTTAAATTTGTGCTATACATAACAATTCTTCAAGCGAACTCATCCCTATCACGAGTTAATTATAATACCGAGAAGATTGATGATTTATGACATAATTGATATAATATTCAAGCATAAATGTAGCAATATGGATTACGTATCAGACGTTTGTTTTGCATTTTGCTTAAAGTCGGCAAGTTTCGAGCTGTCATATATCTGTCTCGCATTTCCTGGTCAATATTGTTGTTGGAGAGCTGCTGGACATCAATTAATTATGATATACGAAACTTTGTTAGTAAAAAAGAGGCAACCTGCTGCTGTACATCTGGATCAGAACTCATCAAGTTCATCAAACAAGTAACCGATTTAATACACCCTCAAGTAAATTAACTTATAGAACGAAATTCTATTCAGTTGCATTTAGAACAATAAGTCAATTTTCAGTCTTGTGCTTACATAATATAGTGTATGAAGTAAAAAAGTTCTTTATAAAATAAAATAACATAAACTCTGAGTGGAATCATCAAACCTCTTTTAAAATGTCGGTAAGTTTTTACTTCCAGCCACCTAGTACATTAATATCAAAATTTGAAGTCAAATTATGACAAAATAATCCAACATTACAATGCAATGACGTGTTTTTAATATTCGTTAGAGGATTTCCCTGAGATTGCCAAAGGTAGCGGTGACTCTGATATTTGCCTCGGTTATCATGTCAAGTTGGTTACCTTCTGTAGAATCTGCTTTAGCGGGACAATATGAGCAATACTGCAAAGACAACACTGACTGTAGTCAACTGCAAGGTTTGACCTGTCAAACCAATCGATGTAAATGTGCGCCTGGAGGAGAAACAGTATTTTCCATTAGCAAAAATCGTTGTGTTGGCGCAGCAGGTATTATGATCATAAGAGAAGTTTATAAAAAAATATATCATTTCTATATCAATTGTTATGTACTCAGCTAATATAAATCACATAACCCGATTTTAAAAATATAATGCTTTAGGCCGAGAATGCTTCCGAAGTGAAAATTCAACAGCATTGTGTGTAGACAACTCCATATGTCGTGATTACAATTACATGTTCTTGTGCGTTTGTTCCGAGGGATATTACCAAAGCAGGGACGGAAATTGCTACAAGATTGCGCAGTTTGGAGAGTCATGCAGAGAAGAGGACTATGCTTGCGGTGACTCTGTTACTAGTTCAATCAGGTACTTCGGAAAAATTGAAATGTTCAAATAAAAAAATCTTTCGAATTCTTATTTTATTTTGTTTGAAAAGATTTTTGATAAGGAAGGATTTTTTTTACATTTTATTGTATTTTTATTTTTTTGAAGTTGTGTTGAAAGAAAATGTTCGTGTCTTTTGGGGGAAAATCAATATTATGATCCTTTACAAGCAAGATGTATTTCTTATGCTGGGAGCCAATGTTTATTTCACTATCCCAAGCCTTGTAGTGAAAACTCGTACTGTGGAGAGATTGCTGAGAACATAAATGGAGCTTCCTTTGTTGTAGGTCATAGGTGCCTCTGCAAAGTCGGTTACAGTTACACCAGAAATAGAAAATGTCTTGCCAGATTTAGTACACAGTGTAGCACTGAAACCCCATGCAACTATGATGATCATTTGACTTGCTTGAATGGAATATGTAATTTAATATTTTATTTTCAAGAATCAAAATCATTTTTTTTATTTGGGACTGTCGTATCTTTTACATTATTACATTTTTTGATTTTTGTATTACAGGTCAATGTAGAGACCCGTTGACACAGGTTATTGACGAAACTAGTGGCCAATGTAGAATCCTAGTTGGATCGAGATGTAACCTCGAGTCGGGACCAAAATGTGTACAAAACGCCAATTGTGTAGTTTCACAAAGGTCTAGACGGAATGCCAAAAGTAACAGTACAACGTCACAACGGCCACCAACTTATCGTTGCGATTGTTTAAGTGGATACAGTCAAACTCCTTTGGGAACTTGTATGGTCGACCACAATCAAAAATGTGAACCCGGAACTTGTAATCATTACAACGCTCTCACCTGTGTGAATGGAACTTGTGCTTGTGTGGACTCCAGTTTGGGGTATGATCCCTCTGCCAAAGTATGCGTTGCGATGATCGGACACCCATGTGGGCATGTTAATGTTTATGATAACTCTAATCAAAATGGACCAACAGAAATTGTAGTATATTGTGAGGGTAATGCAGTTTGTTCTAAGAGTTCGTCTTATTCTGGAATGAGCACGAATGGGTCAGTAATGAAAAGAGTTTGCAAAAACCCAACCGTTGCACCAAAAAATTAAGAGTACATCCGCATTAATTATAAATACTGAGAATAAATGCTGTACATAATTTGGTAGTACTACCGGTCTTTTGTCTTTCTATACATTTTGCAGAATTTTTGTTACCTTTTGTCCTTCAATCAGGCTTAGCTCTTTTTTCACTGAATTTCATAGACAAATCTTCCGTAAACTCATTTCTCCGTAAAGCATATGGATTGGATTATCTTGTTTGTTTGGACTGTTTTTCATGTTACACTTATTCAACAATTCATAAACCTATCATCAAACTGTTGTGAATATAACTAAATAACAATATGAGCACAGCACAAGCAAGCATAGACATAACGTAGGACAAACTTACAATCTCTATTGCCATATAATGTTTCCTACTAGCCAACACCTTTTTTCAATCTTCTTTTCCTTTATACCAGAAAAACGGATAGATCATAAGACTTCTTTTGTGAAACCCGACCTCGTGATATACTTATTTAAAGGTACACCAAATACCAATGTATGTATCAAATAACCATTTAGATGTATTTCATTCGCATAATATTCGCTGTACCCCAAATTTTACGTAGTTTATAGGATATGGAGTGGAATGTAATAGAATTATGGGCAAAGCAAGGAGTTTAATATTTTATTTTACTGCGAGTAATAAGTGGGAGAAAATAAGAAAAAGCTGAAAATCAAGTAGGAAGGAAACGTAATTTCTTAACTCACTCTTTGCCAAGCTATGTTGTTGCATGATAGTCTGTAGTCTGTAAAATGAAGAAAAAAATTGCGATATGATACACAACAAAAGGTAGAAAATATTATTAAATCTTTGAGCAACGAATGTAAAGAATATTAAGCCGGAGATGGGATTTACTGCTTCTGTAAATTTTACTTTAACTGGATTACAATTTCTCTGTTTACAACAAAAAAGAAGTCTTATCCTTTTTAAAGGAAAGAATTAAATCAAAAGATGAAGTTGGCTGGTAGCAGTATATATACTATTCATATACAAATACGGACGACATAAAGGAAAAAATCAAATCTTAAACATGTATGCAAACAACATGATGGTAGGAAAAGATTTTGATCTTGATCCTAGGCTTCATTTATATCGTCTGGTTTTGGTAATTTAGAAGACTCAAGATACGCTACAATAAACCAAGTAGGGAACGTAAAAAAGAGAGTGCGTATTTCTGCTGGTTGGAAGTAGAGGATCAAGAATCGAGGGGAAAAATAAGAATGTGATATTAAATGGAATTATATCATACAAAGTATAAATATTTGAAAGCGAAGTTTTTCTGAATCTTTCCTAACAAGCTTTCATGCACACATGAACATTGTATCTACACTCTCTGTAACATTTATGCCAAGTTTAGAAAAGTAAATCTCTGGAGGATAGTTTTTTTCTGAATGGAGAACAACCTTGCGTCTTCTCATGTGGATCGGATCAACTGCTTCTGGAATCTCCATAATATTATTGTCAAATTTCATGGCTCAGTGATGAACACTGAAGTAACTAGAGCTGACACAAAATTTATTGCTGATATTGATTTAATCTTTAAACTTGCGTATTATGTACATCGAAGATTTTCTAATATCGTAAACAAAAAAGGCTTCTTATTTCTATAAATTGCATGGCTCCGATTCAGGAAGAATATTTACTTATTAAATAAAATAAGTAAGCCAAATAGAAGTACTCATAGTATACCATAAACACGTTTATGTCGGAAAGGCTTTGCTTTTATTTTAAAATATTGACTGTATTATTGTATATAGTCCAGGTTGGTTCCCAAGATAGTTTACTTGAGATTAAATCGGTAACTCGTTTTTACTCTGCAACTGAATCTTAAGTAAAGCTCAAGTAGAACAAATGAATCTTTTTACAATTTAAACCCTTTCTCCGTACTTATTTTCACGTATTATTGAGTTAAATATTCACAAATATTTTTTTCATATTTGTTCAAGTTAAAGAATCTGAAACTCGGTTTACTTTCCGTCATGTATTCCCATGAGTGAAGAGATAACTAGATAAATACACACATACGTTACTTATGCGTACGTACACAAATTGCAAAAAAATGCGAAAAAGTATTTTTTGAGTGCGGTATTTGATTTGGTAGCGAATTGGAGCGGAATATATCATTTCTCTGTTCCACTGGAATTCATTCAAAGTGCCTATATTCTGAATACGCAAAACATACGTGTGTAGATAACATAAAATGACATCCCCAGTTATTTGGAGCAAAGCAAATACATTGTCAGTATTAAATCCTCTCACGTAACATCATCATCCGAATAAAAAATGAAGCTATAATAGCAGTAGCCAGCCCTTTTCATTTTTTGATTTTATGTACAATGATGATAAGGACATCACACTTTATGCACAACAATGCATTCAATGTAAGATTTTCTCTTACTAAAACAGTGTCCAAAACAATTTTGGAAACTTTCGGCAATATGTCTGTCCAGTCTATGTCCAGTCTAGGGTAGGACTTGGTTAAACGAAAATGTGGTTAACCGTGGTTAAACAATGGTTTTTGAATTCGTTTTTGGCCAAAA
>JAQFXM010001976.1:0-27759 GCA_034693345.1 Entomobrya multifasciata
TTAGTTTTCATGAAGTCAATTGCTACAAAAGTAGAACAGGCTAAGGGAAACAAGCAACAACAAGAGGAGATCATAAAGATGGAGGTCCAGGACTCCGTGTATGTAGGGATCCTTGCCATATTTGCGAGTTTGTGGATCGGACAACTCCAAGCTGTCTCCAACATTGCCTTTATTATCATGATTTATAACCTTGTACAAGCGTGCTGCATTTAAAACAAAAAAAAATGTAATGCAATTAGCTAATCAATTTTTACAAACAAAGCTAGCTGTAAAAAGTAATTGCCTTAACGGTTGTCATTTTTTAGTATTATTTGTCGTGCAATTTGCAAAATAATAAAAAACAGACTATTTTGAAAATCAATTACACTTCATTAATGGTTACCGTGAATTTATGAATATCTGGGATTATTTTTTACGATAAAATCTTTCCCCATTCAAAATAGCCTGTAAAATGTCCAAACGCTCCCCCTGTAAACCATTTTTCCAACAAGCAATCCACAAACTTGCCCAATGTTGTCCCGAAGAAGCCTACCGAGGAGGACATGGTTCAACATTATGGTTTATGACTATGACCTCAGCAAATGTACAATATTTGGTAAACCGAATTCCAGCATACAAAACGAGAAAGCCAGAAACGTTATCCCAAATCGGTATCCAGCTTGGTTGAGAACCGAACCTTAATTGAAAGCAAGTATCCCATCCACAGCTTCACTTCACAAGCAGTACTGGTCAAAACGCCAATTTTTCTGAACATGTTTGGCCAACGACTTAAGTATCAGAAAAGAAGGCATTCCAAAATTTCCAAACCCCAAAGATCTTTCAGATTTGCCGGTGTGGGGAAACTGAAGATGCCATGCAATATTTGTAAACAAATCGTATTCATGTGGATGATGACTACATGTTTATTGGAACGGATCGGATGGGAACGGAACGGATCGGATGGATGGTCCGTCACAGAGACTTTTAAAGGGGGAAAATCTGTTTCTTTCTGAAAACTTTTCTCAGTACTTTCTCCGTCTTTCTTTAAATTTTTCTTTGTTCCATCATCTCCCTTTTCTTTCTCCTAAACTACATAGAGTACTAGATACAATGGTTTACCAGAGCTTTTAATGCACTAGGCTTAATAAATTCTTCATCTAAAATTAATCAGTTTCTTCGTTGAAGCCACTTTTATTTGGGACAATCGCTTCACAGTGATCAGATCAGAGGCTTATCAAGGTTCAGTTTTTGATTTAAAAATGTGCGGGAAAAATTCAAATGAAAGATTTAAATTTACTAGACGAGTTAAATCAAAACGAATCCTTTCTGGAATAAAAATGTGCATAATTTTTGCAATTTAGTAGTTAATTAAGCGCTTAATCTGAAAATGTAAATCTAGTCAAACCAAAAAAATAGTTTTGGGGTACACTGAGATAAATTAGAATCTCTGCGATTTCTCTCAGTACACAGCCAACAGCATAAACATAGCGTCCATTGTAAAAAGTTTTGCTGTGTTCGGTTTCAGTGTTTCGTGAGATTACGGAGATGTCAATCAATTGTCAATATAATTTTGTTTCAAAAGTCAATAACCTTTTACCGTTTCACCGTTTGTTTATGAAATTTCAAATTGATAACTTACTGCAAAATTTACAGCCGCAGTTTTAAAAGTTTTGTGCCTGCTTTGTTTGTAAATTGAACTGTATTTTGTTTATTGCTTTCGTTCGACATTTTTGTTAAATTGTTAAATATAAATTAACAATTACGCTAAATATTTTAAAGTACTTCAAGGTGAAAGTTAATTAGTGTAGAAGTTTGATGATACATAAATCAAATTCATGGCACTCTTAACTTTGGGAGGCGTCTTCAGGACGCTTGCCACGGTTTTCATCTTCTTACTTTTGATCCAAGCTCAAAAACGTCGTCGGAGGTAATTTTTTAATGAATAATGATTATGATAATTACCAATGCAATTAGACATTAAAGATGGTAAAAAGAGCTAATTTTAATAATTGTTTGATCTTTTTATTTTTTATTTCAGGGTTCGGCAAATCGTTGGACAGTGTGACGAGATGCCAGAATTATCCAAAAGTCGTCTTTGTCGCTGTATGCACCGCCTAAACTCAAGTGGCAATTACGTCACCCCTCCAAACGACACTTATGTAATCACAAACGTGCCCATCGATTATCTCAATTTTGGTCCCCAAAACTTCCCAAATCACAGCGACACCGTTTGTGCTTACTTTGGCCATGCTGGCGCTTCAGTTTCATTGTCCCTGATAACCCAAGAATTTGCCATGGAAGCTGTAAATGAGTATGGCTGGCCAACGGGAACCTGGATGGCTACCGATTTTAAGGGTATCTGCATGGCGCCCACTTCCTTGCAACGTATAACTATTGGAAATGAAACTCTGTTTGAATACGCGGACTGTTACGATGAGGACATTACGCTGGGTAGTGACGAAGGCTGGTACACGGAGAGTTCGCAGTATTTCAATCCCAACTTATTCCACTACCATTATCCCGTTACCCGGAGGTACGGAATGACTGCACTTTTGTTTATCAACAGGACGGACGTGGATTTGAGACCTAAAAGGCTAAAGTTTGTGTAAGCTAATTAAACTGTGGAAATAATACCGAGCTATAGGAATTCTTTAAAAGTGCCAACTAATTTTCTCTGGCTATTTATCACCTTCTAATTATAATTTATAGTGTTGAAGCCCCCTTCATTGAACCTGGTGTGATGAGAATGCCTGACCTATTTCGAATGGAGTCCGAATCTTACGACGTGCAATACCAAGCAAATGACCAAATAACTCTTGTCCCTTCTACTCCCGACATTGAACTTAATTTAGACTACGCCTATCAAATACGCAGGCGAAGTCCTCCATCAGGAAGAGAATGGTGTTTAGAACCTCCACCACCACCCCCACAAATTCCCTATTTCGACGAAATGATGTGCACATGCTTTCTCCGTCCTAGACAGCCAGTTCTCCAACTTGTAGGTACAAACACTGTTCTTCATAATCGACTCAATCTTAGCAACACCATTCCACCATTTTTCAACAATTCCGCTGTCGCTGCAGAAATAACAGACTATTATGAAACCCACAATGATTCTGTTGACCACTTCTATATGTATACCCCCAGTGCCCCAGGACTGGAAAATTATTTGGTTATCTTGACTGCTGTTATGCCAGTTTATCGATATAGAACGTGGAGAGAAAGAGAATTTACAATGGGGGATTTCTTATTCAATGGAGGCTTGCCTGTTGGTCGCTTTATAAATCCACATGCACAAAGCACTGCTCGCATATTTGATCTAGCGTGTGATGAAGCAGTTGCCAGTCTGAATAAACCACAAGTCAAGTGGACTCGACCTCCATATCCTGCAGTGGGGAATTGTCTTGTTTATGACCCCGTAAGATTTATAATTCACGTTTTCATTTCTTTAAACTATTCACATACCCATTTATGTCGGGATTTTTTGTTGTTTTTCTATTTTATCCAGAATTTGCAACCCAATCGTCAACCATGCTACTTTCATTTTCACAGCGATTACTATTTTGTGGATTGTGTGGACGTTTGTGATGAGCCCAAGTACATATGTGCTGTATGGACATTTGACGATAATACTACCAGACCTTTCGAGTTTCAGTTCGTGTGAGTCCTCTTTTAATTAGTCAGTAGGAAGCATTGTCTCTTGTTATTTAGTTTTTAATTCTAATAGATAAATGTTAATTGAATTTCTCAGGACCAACCATGTGTACTACGAGAACAGAGATGTATCTGGAAACTGGCAACTTCCGGGAAACAGTCCATGTTCAGCCACTACTACGCCTGGAGTAAAGAACTGGAACCTACTGGAAGTCCATCTATTCAACGAGGCTTACCACAAACGAACTGATCTGTGGATATATAATCCCTATGTCAAACCTAGTTTCAAGTTTATCGACATTTCCAACACCAACTCTGACGCTATTGTGTCTGAGAGCTACCTTAATCAAACTACGCAAGAGCACATCGACACGTGTGTTGAACCAGCCTCCTACTTTTTGGAGATCAAGGATAACAATCTCTGTATGTGTACATTTTGGAAAACGAATATCGATAGTTGGCAAACCCATTATGGAAGGCATAGAAGTTGTACTCATGGAGCTCATACAAAAGATTTTAAGGAGCATTTCAAAATTGAGTTTCACTCCAGGCAGCCAGACAACGTCAAAGTAAGGGTGTATGCTGATGTCCTCGCAGAACCCAGGCTTTTAGATGACTACTTTGTTCTTCATGCCGTCTACATTCAAGGTACTTAAAAAGATAAAAATAAGTAAAATGTGTAGCATAACTTTCACATTTTGCCCATTGTCATATGTCATCACTATTTATTGCAGCTTTAGATCAACATGGAATACCAGTGGGAAGATTCCACAAAGGCCACTGGTTTGATCCTAGTAATACACAAGAGTACCGTTGCCCCGGCACTGAATTTCCTCCAACTTCTGATCCCAGTGCTAAAAATTTCCCAATATTTGATTTGAAGGAATGCAATCCACATCCTGAAATGACCGACATTGGAGTAAGTTTTTTTGTACAAGTATTATAGTTATTAACGACTCTGTACCGTCCTAGAAATATTCACAGTTAATGGTTATATAGGTATTTGTAGGCTATCTTCATAACTTTACTACTTTACTAACTGTGGTTACCTGATGTTACAGGTAAAGAAGGGACCCAGCACTTCGAATTTGTTCCTCTACCAAAATCGATGGCGGGATACGTAAGACCAGTGCAAAAAATAATAATATGAATATGAAGCATGGGACTAGGGGCGTATGACGTAATTTGAATTTCCTCTTTTGTAGATTTAGAACTGTGTGCGCCCAGTATACGTTTAAGCGGCAAGATTTTCCACATGTAACCCGGGTTCAATTTCTGTAATGAATTTTTTAAGTAGTTTTGGATAAAGTTTTGGTTTTTTATTATGATTTTAATATTTACGATTTTTGCATTAGGGCATTTGTTCGTATTGAAGACAAATTTGATGACGGGGAGGCTTATATGGTAGAAATCCGAAGTGAAACTCTCAATGCTTCTAATTTTGCGGGTAGTCCACCTACAGAATTCGCGACTGGAGTTCACGAGGACAGAAATGTTTCTTATCCTCCCCTAAACTACCGTTACTACAAAAATCTTCTTACTCCCAAGTCGGATCACTGGGAAAGGCCATGCATCGATCCCGTGAAGGTGGGTAATATCTTAGTACTATTAAAAAAGATAGGAAGACAGCTTTGTCATAAGTAATATTTTTTAAAAAATTATTGTTGATTGTAGGAACCCGACAGGTTGTTTGACGTATGTCGGCACTATATCACAACCCCCAATACCGATGAGAAGTAAGTGATTTGGTTGGCTAAGCCGATACTCGCTAATGGATATCGAATTTCGTTTGCATTTTAAAGTCTAACTAAGCTAATGCTAGCTTAAATATTTGTTGCAGGAATAGAGTGGACTTGGACAAAAACGTTGATCTCTACAATCATAATTGTGTGCAATGGATTAATGCAAATATCAACTTTGGGTCCAACCATCAGTACACACAAGAGCTGGCAGCCAATTTAAAGGTCAATAAAATGTTTAGGGATGAAGCTATTTTGTATAAGAAATGTTTCTCTTTACAAGCTTTTCGAACCCGGAGAAAAAATGCATGGCACGTTCGCTTTCGAGTCAATACAACTGCGGATCCTTACTGTGAAAACTTTGCTATAAGATACTTGAAAGAAACTGCTCTTGTCGCGTACAATGAAAATGTAAGTTTATTTTATTTTCTTGCTACTTTTCACTTTGCGGTGGTACATAAGTCTGGGCTCGGCTGGTCATAAGTTTTGATTATCTTCCAATACGTTAGGGTTACCCAACTGGAAGGCCAGGAGGCAAGAGGGAATACGGTGGAAGTTTCGAGCTGTACAACTATCACGAAACACAGGCAACCGGCAGACATGAGCATTGTGCTGGTGACGATATTGAGTTGAGTCTAGATGATGAAATTAACAACAATAGGATGGCATTTTTTGAAGAAAAAGGAATGTGCTATTATGATCCTAATCCACAGCCAGCGTACATCCCCAATGATGCACTATTTCAACAGGATGTAAGCTGAACATTTTAACTCCAAGTTCCGAATTTAAAATGATTAAGATTTTAAAAAATTTAAAATTTTTTGTTTAAGATTAAGTATAAGTTTTTTGTTTCCGTTGCAGTTTAATAAGGGACACCATTTGGATTACATGCCGAGTTTGTTTTTGTGGGGCAACTTTGGTCGCGTATTGACAGGATTCTGTGCGATCTGGTTTTTCCCCAACATCCAGGACCTGTCAAGGGTCCAACCACCAAATTACATTCAATTTGTGTAACTTGAAAAATCTTGCTTTCATATCTGTATTTTTTATAACATGATGTGAGTATAATCGGTTATGTATTATTTGTACAGATTAGAAGCTCAAATTTTACATACTGGCGTGTCTCCCCCGGCACCTGATCCTAAAGGCGTAAGACTAATTACTATTAGGAGTCCTAAGTATATCTTCACCTACGATAGTACCGCTTTCATGCATACAAATCCACCTAATCCGAGACAAGACTCCACACACCCATCCAATTTGGATGCAAGTATTAGCGACCAATGTCACGATGTTGAACTTCCCATTGAATATTCAAAACGCCCCGATGACTCATGCGTGTGTGAACTAAGACCACAAAGCCAGGGCTCCAGTACCACTACCCCAGCAGGAGGACTGGCACCACTGTGCACTCGAAAGTACGAGTTTTATAACCACATTCAAGACAACAAATTGTATCGACTTTGCTTTAGCAAAGAAGACTCGAGATACGGCAACGATGACTTTCCTTTGGACGATTGCCGAACAAAGTTAGAGTATCCTCAACCTCCAGAGGTTTACCCCAATGAAAAAATTGTACTTGAGGACATTGAAGAAGACAACGTCACTAATATAGTCAATCTGGAACCTTTTGATCCCACTGATGAAGCCTATTATGGCTGCAATCTTATTAAAAGGTGTATCAGTCAGTACGCAAGTGACACACACGAGAATGATTGCATACGTGACAAGAGTTGTGCACTGTTAATCACCTTTGGAAAAGGCTTGGGCGAGGCTCATCATCATAAAGACGAAATCACAATAGAAATATTTGCGGTAGCGAGAGGGTGGGCAGCAGTCGCGATTAGTCCGGAGGATGAACTTATGGTAACGGAAAAGCACTCATGACTCATTTATGATCTATATGCATTTATGCATGCATCACGGGATTCTAATCGTAATCATGCTTCAAATTTTTAAATAGGGCGACGATTACGTGATGGAATGTACAAAGGAAGGCGGGGGAGTGAATATGTACCACAGCTGGAATATTCGTCCTGGTCAACCGAATAAACTAAATCGTTCTAACATAAGAATGGTATGCATATTTAATAACAGTTTATTTATATTGAAAAAATGGCCTACATTTTTAATTCTTTGTCATTTCTTAAGAGAGGAGAGCATGGTTTAAACGTAATCTCGCCAAACATTAGACCAGTGAAAACTGTCTTTTACCAGGACAAGCTGTATTGCAAGTTCTACATAAAGAAGAGATTCAGTATCATAGATCCTGACAAGGGAGAAAAGCATGAATATGATCTGGATAAGTTGTATGTATTGTGTTTAAATTTAAACTACTGTTTAATTTCTTATTTCTTTTATATGATTAATTATTCAAATGCATTGGTTTTAGTTACTTCTTTAACTCGGCATTTTCACATGCTTTATCGGAACCTTATGGAGAGAAATCTGGTAACTTGCGAACTCACCATTTGAATGGAGGACAATCTCAAGTTGGCAAGACCAAGATTGCTGCTGGAGAAAGGCTATCTGTACGTTATCATTACCGTTTATGTTCAGTTTAAATGATGTATGTATGTCTTTCAATTTTATGGATTGTTTCAATTTTTCAGCCGTTACCTCATGAAACTAGAAAATTCCGTTTGCACGCGTTGTTCATGACATTGGCATGGATGTTTTTTATGACTCTCTCCATATTCGTTGCTCGCTACTTTAAGGAGACGCTGACCAACATGAAAATCTTAAAGATGGAATTTTGGTATTTTGTAAGTCACGATCCTTTAAATATGGTCATTTTCCTATGTACATATGTATGTGTTCTAATTAGTTGATAATGAATGACCGTTTATTTTATCATACAGGTTCATATTGTGACAGGAGGCCTATCTTGTATCTGCCTTGCATTAGGCGTCGTGTTTCAGTTATCAGCCTCTCACGGTTGGCGTACAAGGTTTCGTTCCAATTTTCACACATATTCCGGTATCCTTGCCTTCTGTCTCTTTGTCGCCGAAATTGTCGTTGGATGTTTCATGAGGAGAACTTTGGATGTCAAAAAGCCTCTTATTAACTGGCTTCATGTTGTCATGGGTCACTTTGCATATAATCTTTCACGTAGGTCGAAATTACTTAAGAATTATTTTGTTATAAAGTTTTATATTTCTAATAATATTTTATTCGTCTTTCCATATTCTTTGTAGTATTAAATATGATATTTTCGGATCGTGTTGCGTATGGATTTCTCGCCTGCAATTTTGGAACGTACATTTGGGTCTGGGTGGCTGTCTACTATCTACTTCATGGTGTTATGTCGGTGAGTATTACTTTTACGTATGTAGAAATAAGTATAAGATTATAAGATTATAAGAAGGTATAAGATTAAATTCGGAACTTTTCAAAATTTTTAGTATCACTACTGCTGGGTTGATTACATCCTCGGAAGATCTATGACTAACCGAACTTATGGCGCTTTCAATCTTCTTACTCAAACTGTACGCGCCCAGGAAGCGGAAAAAAAACTAAAGCATCAAAGTGAAAATCGTCGCAGTTTAAGAATGAGCAGAAAGCTCCACGATCTGGTAACACGGAGAAGGTCTCTTTTAGGATTGGGAGAAGAGCCAGAGAGAGTTGAGGCTCCAGTAAGTTGTCATAACAATTTTTTATTGCGTACGTACAACACATATGTTAAAGTTAAAACCAACCAAGTTTTAATGTGATTTTTTGTCCATTTTCAGGGTAAATACGTCCGCATGGCGGCCCTGGTCATGTTCACCCTCATCACCGTTGTTTATACTTTCTGGGCGATTAGGAAGCTTGTCACTTATCCTAGATTTTGTTACGATTTTTATGAGTTGAAGTATCTCGAAGAACATGGCTTTAATTAGACAAGCGTTTTAATTAGTAAGGTCAGATGTCTTTAATGATGTTTCGTTAATTGTTTAAGATATAAATATAAAGTATAGTCAGTGTATAATTCTTGTTATGAACACGTTTTTTGTTTCATTAAAGTTTTTACGAAAAAATCCTTTTCTGTATTAAAGTTGTGAATTAAGATAGCATTTATCCGCTATCACACTTTAGCAAGTGTTCTTGTTTATTTACACGTAAATGCATACCACCCACGCCTTGACACATTCAAATTTCCAATATCGTGTGTGGTAACTTCTAACTAATCATAATAATACCGATAAGTCATTAAAATATATATAAAGGTTACACAGACAAGGCATTAAAATGAAACTAGTGAGCTTGAAACAGGAAATATATAAATCTTCCCTTTAAATCTGCATGCATATTTCATGGTAAATGGTAATAAAAATAACTTATGGCACGCGTTAATATTATGTGCATCTATTTTCTCCTCTTTTCATCATCATTCTCCAACTTGCCACCATAATCCTTTAGAAGCTGATCCGGCTCTATAATCGTTCTAAGGTACCTTTGCCATTCATCTTTGTTTGTACCAAATGTGACAGTGGAATCTCGTACTTGTGGAGATAGAATAGGGCGAAGCAGTCTCATTGCAATTTCGAAAACAGTTGGTGCTGCCAAAAAAATACAACACACAATGCAATTAATCGGTGCGCAAACATTTGCCACGCGTAACCAACTAACTGGCCTTGAACCTGACTTTTTTCCTAGTTTGTTTACACTTTTCAGGTTATTTTTTACGACTTACCATTGACTAATATTGCTTTGTCATTGGTCCATGGAAAATGTGTTTGTAACGTTTGCACATAATACAAGAACAAAGGCATGCCTGAAATCCAAACAAAAATTCAAAACATTTACTTATAAAGTGCTCATCTTATCGTTTTCAAATGATGATTCATGAATAAAATTGCCTTACATGAAATACATCCCTGTTGCACAACATTGTAATCTTCCAGATCCAAAACCTTTCAAAAAAATTGAAAGATAAATAGGTCAATTTTCTTTAATCATTAGAAATAATTGCAAGAATTTTTTTAAACATCATTTTGATAGCAGAGTAACTCTCTGCAAAAAAAAGTTTTTTAACTCACTAAAACATATTGAGTAGCATTTTTCCCTTGCTCCTGTAACTTGAGCACATGTCTATACCCATCATCCAACATTTTATCAATGTATCGCATGGCTCTGTTCAGTTGGCCCGTCACCACTGACCGACGCACGTCCCACTCGCCAAATTTAATGTAGACCACTGCGTTCAGAATAGAATGCAAAAAGGTAATTAAAGAAACGTGACTGATTTTACTTTTCAAAAAACAAAAGCAAAAAAATTTGAAAGGTCATTATCAACATAATGCACACGGCCACGGCCGGCACACACCACAAAAATGCACACACACACAGTCACATGACTGGTTATGCAATTTAATGGTCACCAAAAAAATATGTTGCTTAATGTCAATTAAAACAACAAACAAAAAACTGCTTACATGGTTTGCCCTCTTTATCCAATCCTTTGATGGTGTAGGGATAAAGGGACTCCATATCTGACCAGTCTTCTGTATGAATACCATCCATGTTCCGTTCTTTTCTCCATTTCAAGTTATCCAGGATCATTTTCTCGCCAGCGTCCACATCGTTATTTGACGCTATTTTAATAAAAATCCAAAAAGCCGGTATTTTTTTAAATAACAACTAATTAGATAATTGATTGGCTTTATATATTTTTTAAACTCACCTCTGACCCACATGATAAGATAAGCATCCTGCTTCATATACTCATGTGGCACCTTCGTCGCTATTCTATCCTTGAGCTTATCCAGTATCACTTTTTCTGCATACGTCAGCGTTAAAAACTTTTCAATAGACACTGTATCCACAACATGACTCAAATAACCCAAGCATAAAATTCCCAAAATTAATTGGGATTTAATCTGACAGCTTCTCATATTGCCCCGAAAAAATTTAATTATCACTTTTTGGTATAAATCTAAAAATACACACGTGTTCCGTTCCCACAAAACTCCCACGCACCTTAGACCTAACAATAGAACTTTAATTTTCTGTTCCTCAGCCCACCATTAACAAAAGTCAACTAAACAATTTTAAAATTTTATTTTTGGATAAAATGAAAAGTCAAACCAGGAGAACAATATAACAATGTTTACAAGAATACAGACACCGCAGTACACTGGCACACATGCCAATTATCTCTCAGCTTCCAATAATTATCGTTTCAACCAGTTGTCTTAATGTGGTCTCTGCATGGCGTTCAATTGAATACTGAAAGTTTGCATGTGACTGTGACAGAGAACTTGGGTGTTTTATTTTTCATTCTCCCATAAAACCATAATACTTTTTTTCTTGTGATACCTTTTGGATGAGATGATGGATAAAAAAATTATATCATATATCGTCTGTTAGTTACATACTGTAGATTTTTTGGACACATCGCAAAGCGCACAGGCTTACATATAAAAAACCATCATCTTTTTTATGTGTATAAAGTATAACCTTTAATTATGAACGTTAGATGCGAACGTTTAACTTAAAACAATGAATGATGATGGCTGGCGATAAAGGGTTAAATTTTTACAATGTACACGCTTACATACATACCTATGTATGTTGTATGTATTATGCACTTATATGGGATTGTAATAAAAAAGGTAAACTTGAAAAATTTTCGTTCACGTTACATAATATGATATTCAAACAAAATCTTAGAGCGCATTAGTATATGTCTACTTATATGGTTAGTCGATCAAGAAATATGCAATTTTCTGATGACCACTATAAAAAAGTTCTTAATATACTTGGCATTCTAAGAAAAGATCCCATCAAAATCATTCAAGTACATCTGTCCAGCAGGTTTTCTAACCTAGAAAATTCCATACAGATTCTCTAGCTACCGGATTTTTATATTCTTGCCAATTTTTAAAGTGAAAAATTTAAAGATACGGAAAATAATGAAAACAGGTTTTTGGGGTCTGAATCTCTTCGCTGTATCCGCTATCGCTCTCCCTCCAGCAGGATCTTAATTTGGTGCGTTTGAAGATGGTATCTAACCACAACTTTTTACAAGGTTATATAAGACCTACCAACAGCAACAACCTACGTAAACTTATTGGATAACTACTACGGATGAAAAGCACACAACCTGCTTTCAATTCTGTATCTTTTGCAAAATTAAAAAAGTATAAGATTTAATAATTATAAATAGTGTACGTTTTAATGACTGGTTGCATCAATAAAAACGAATGTGAAGTAATTTGAATGGTACTTTCCCTTTCGTGATCCATTTGTCGTGCGACTGAAAAAAGAATATAAAAAATGAAGAAGCTTTGTAGCTTAGAACAAACAAAATTGATTACAAAATACGTGATTTGAAACAGTCAATATTCCTAATTGGATCTAGATTGTGGAGCTAGATTCTTCTATTAGCGTTTTTTTGTAAATTATTTATTTTTCGAGATTTATTTGAGCAATGAGTCATAGTGTCTATACAGCTTCCACCTGTTTGTCCGGTAACATATTTTCATTCCAATTAATTCTGAATTTTTATGATTAATTTTTAAGCATGGAAAGCACAGTAATTAAATTTACCAGAGCTATGTTTTCCGTCAGTGAACAAATATAATCGACACGAAATCTATGAAATGCTGCACTATGAGACTGGAAATTATGTCGATGAAATAACCAGTCAAGAGACTAACATGCATGCAAGAATAAAATACTTTGAAATGCCTACAGTTATTGCAACTTCCAATTTTTTGCAGGAGTCTTTTGGGTTTTGTAAAAAAAGAATTCTGATTTCATGATGCAGTGGATGATTCAGCGATTTGGTACATTAATAAATTATTCACTTTTGGAAACAAGTAAATGCAATCAAAAGGTTTAGAGTTCACTTTCATGGATTTAATTTAATTTTAAATACTGATTGTGAATTAAAAGCTTTTTGCTTTCGGCGATTGACAGAAATGAAACATTTAGCATGTTTGGATTGGCCGTCAAGCATCTAAATATGAGTTGTGGGCGGACTAATGTGTGCAGGTAGATTTGCCGATATGTTTCCATTTGATTGTGGTTCAGTAACATACGAACTTCAATAAAAGTTTCGTTAGTAAAATATACTCACATTCTTATCAAGAGTTTGTATCGATGACGATTAATGAGTAATGATTATGATTAGTATGTTTAGGAATTACCTTCGTGGAAGTCAAGGTCAAGATTTTCCAAGCATGTAGAAATATATATAGCGGCTACATTAATTACAATGAAGTTTAACAAATGATGATAATAGTTTTCGCACCCCTTTACATGATGATAATAACAGCCCTTTACTTATAAAACTTATAAAAGTAAACAATATACCAAGTTACGTAGACTGACTAATTACTGCGTTCGGCACTTACTAATTTCCTTTAAAAGTGTATGAGAGCAGGTAAATTGAGTGGGAGTGGTGAAGTCATCAGAGCAGAATAATATGTCATCATTACACCACACTTTTTTTCTCGAGAACACATTTTTTTTACCTAAAAATAACCATACATGACTATATGACACGACAAAACTCAACGCAACAATGCAAGTCATTTTTTTGGTATGCACAGACCATCACGGACCGGTTCCTCTCATTGATCTTGACCTTGACTTGACAATACATAAGCAACACACAGTAATTAAATTTTTAGCACTGTACTAATTACTAATGTTGGTATATCATGTTCATTTAATTATATATGTGATGCGTGTAACAACAATGGTGCTATTCTGCTTGTGCTATTGACAATGACCGCTTAGTCATGTTTTTTTCATGCGTTTGCTTCATTTTCACACTTCCGGTTAAATCGTGCATGAAAAATATACGTGACTCAGTAAATGAAATTTTAAATGCCAAGATTATTTTACAGCTAACAGCCTAACCCACTCCCCTGATTTTTTCAAAATGTTTATTGAATTTTTTTTGTGTTAAAGTAGCACATTTTGGAAATGAGTTGCCACAAATATAGTGAATTCTTCTTCCGTTTGTATTCCACGTGGAAGGGTGTGCGGACAAGGAAGTTTTTGGATGGTCCCACTAAAATCACCTTCAGTCAAATATTCATAACCTTTGGTAGTTATCTGTGGAAAATTCCAAATTAAATTGACACATGCCTCATAAATTTTAATTATTTTCCCGAAAAATGTTTTACTAATTAATTGCCACGTTACCTGGAATGAGTCAACCAAAAAGTATTTCAATCTCATATGCATAAATGCACGCTGAAAGGATTCATCTGTCACATAACCTTTGTTATTCCTATTTCTAATTTCCAGTCTAGTCAAATCTAATCAATTAAACAAAAAACATATTTTGTGAATTACAATTTTATTTCCAAAGCTTACTTGAAAGTTAATTAAGCTAATTAAAACCTTTCAAATTCAATATAGTCGGGCTCTCCAGTTGCAGTTCCTCGGCCTTTGACCCTAATAACCCCCAATCTGTTAAGTTCAAACAATCTTCCAAAACCACCCACTTCAATCTTCCCAGAATCCCCCAAATCAACAAAAAGTCTTCATCTGGCACTGTCCACCCATTAACATGCAACTTAGTCAAATTTCCAAATCCTCCCACGAAATCCCTCGCCCTCACATAATCTTGCGGTGTATCATGTGAAAACAAAGGCCATTGCATTACAAACTCTGTTAACTGGTCTCTCTCCACTTTAACCAGCAATTCCACTAGTCTCCCCAGCATACAAAATCCTGGATCATCCCTACTCCTTGAATCCATTAAAATACTCAAATATTTAAGTTTCGGATAAGCTATTTCTCCAGGATACAAATTCCTCACGTCGCATCTTGACGATCTCACTTGTAACCTTTCCAAGTTATCCCACTTGGAAATATGTCTTCTATCATCAATTTTTTCTTTCAAGGAAACAATCCTCTGTAAAATATTTTCCTCGTGGGTAAAAAGGTACTTGACATGTTTTTCATTCACATTTAAAAATTTCGTCACGCTCCCAATCTGCACACATGCCTCCGCCACAACAGGAAAATGTTTTGAGAACAGGCCATCCACGTCCATAATTTGAATATCGGATTTAATTGGTTTAGTCATCGGTTTTTTATGTAAATATTCACTAATTGGGGCAATCAGAGATTTCAACTGAATTTGTTTAAGAGTCTCCCAACTAATATTCTGGGGACCTTGAGGCCTGGGAACATTAATTACCTCCAACTTTTTACATCTTTGCAAAAATGTTTGGTAAAAACTTAGCTGTTTCACTTCATTAAAGTAAATGATCCCAATAATTAGTCCCTTCAGCTCTGTAAAAATGTCTAGCAGCTTAGGACACTTGGCCTTGAGCATTTTGTCTGAGGCAACGACAAGTGTGGGATTTTGACGGAGGTCCATTTCATCAATTTTTAGGTGCTCAAGGGACTCACAAGAGGACAAAAATAGAATTTCAGCAAGGCCTCCATTAAAATGGTGAATATGGAGGGTAGTCAGATTAGCGCTGAAAGTGGAGACAAATGATGGGAAAGTTGGGTAACTTGTAAAGTTTTTTTCTGGGAAGGATACAATGCGCCATTTGGGATTTGCGTGGGTGGGAAATGTTTTGGAGTAGGTGAGTAACTTCACCATGTCATCTGCTGAGGTGACATTAAGATGGAAATTTGAGAGGAATGATGATGTAGTGCTGGTACTGTGTATGGTGTCCACCCACATCTTTGTCAGTTGACAGGTAAGACGAAGAGAGAGTAAGGAGGAGATGTCCAACTGCTTTAAAATCGCTTCAACGACCTGCGCAAGTGTTCAGAGATACATATATTTTGATATAATAAGCTATGTGACACCATACGTTACCACTACCACCGTCGTCACTAATATAGGTGATAGGTGTAGTTTTTTTTGAATAGGTACTGGTTAGCCATGCATGCAAGTTTGGCTGTGTATTGCGTATAGTGTCTATAGACTATATTCATTTTATAGGCTTTTTTGCTTGTGGTTTGTGCCAACTTACGAGATCGGGAAGCTCTGTGAACAGTACAGAGTGTGGTTGGCAAGGAGTTTCTGCGTTGCACCCCAGTGCAGCCTCGTTCCCAGTTTCTGCAACGGCACATGATGCACTACCAATACCACCATAGCCGCAGTAGTCGCTGCCGCTGCTGCTGCTGCTGATACTACTCTTCACATCCTCCTCACCTACTGATACTGATGCAACTGGTGTACCTACTTCCTCCGCTCCCACCACCACCATCGTCGGCGGCACTACTTCCTGTTCAATAACAGCAGCGTCTGTTTCATCTGCCATTGCTTCACAGAATTTACAGAAAAACAGATTTAAAACAGAAGAACCAGCAATTTTGAGAGTGAAATTCTTAGTGAAATACTTTCTCGGGCACAAAATAGTTTTTTCTACATTTGATATTCAGTTTTCATTCTATTATCACTTTAAATGAACGAACTGAACCGAATTTTTATGTACGAACTGACACAAGTTATAAATTACTTAATTCATGATTAAGATCAGGTTAACTGCTAATGCTGCCTACGCTCTAATCTAACTCGCACAATTAACTCCATTTATTTTATTTTACTTATTCAGCAAAACCACTAGATTCTTCGGGAGTCCCCCAAAACTGGTTTGTTTAAATGCTTGAAATGTTTCCAAAATTTGAACATACATGCTTGTTTTTATCAAGGAAGAATACATGCAAGATAAGCACTAAGCACTTGAATGAGTATACTCAGGGAAACGAAAGAACGCGTTGTTCCGATTCCACTTCCGGTGCTACACTATTTATTGACTATTATGATCTCGCCTCAGTTCGCTTAAAAAACTTAAAACCATGCATCTTACTCTTGTTTTAAAAGCTCGTCTTATTTTGCAGTGTTTTATGATTTATTTTAAAAGGAGCATCTTGCCAATTTTCAAAAGATGTTTTATGGAATATGAGTTATCATCGTGCTCATGCAACCTTGCAATTATTTTTCATTTTAAAAGCTTGTCTGCAAAGTTACACTTTTGTGAAACATTTTTCATTCATTTCAAGTTTGACCTTGACAGTCATGCCATGTCATTCATGTGTATTTTATTTCGCACTACTGCGTATACATTTCAGTCATCAAATGAACGAACCCAGTCTTCAAAAATTCACATTTTAAACTTTTTATTAATTTTTTTAAAAACGATTTCACAGCACATAATTATATTCAACAAAGCATTTCAATTTTCAAAATTAAACAACAACACATCAACATACATAATATACAAATCATTATAAATCATTTACCATAACCCATTCCTTTACAGATTCATTCATTTACAAATCATATAATCATCAAAGTAATCTGACCTTGGAGTTTTTAAACTCTTCACCCTACTTATCATTCTACCATCGTTTGCCTCCTTCCCCCAAAAAACAATCATCCTCATCTACCATCGTTTGCCTCCTTCCCCCAACAAATTAATCCTCACCTACCATGTATTCATATCCCAAAACTCCTTTCTCCCCGGCTTATAAACCAAAAACGGATCCTCACTCCCCGGATGTCGCATCACCTCAATGCACTCATTCTCCCCATCCCTATTCCACGCCATGTTACACCACTCTACAAACTGCCCCATTTCCTGGAATCCCCACTCCTGAATCACAATCCCCTTCTTAAAAAAATTCCAGTATGCCCACTTGAAATCCATATTCCTCAAATATCCCCCTGACACCCTAACCAAAAACACAATCCTCCTCCAAAACTTTTTAATAAGCACCAAAAGCCCCACCTGCTTATCTTCCATTGGCAAAATGAACTTGACAAAAGTTGGAAACAGAATTGGCTCCTTCCTACCCGGTAAGTTAGTCACAATAAAAAATTCCGGCAAACTTTCCACCACTTCCATTTGACTCATATTTTCAAACACCGCACCAGTCTTCTTGTGCACTTTCATTAGTCGTTGAAAAAACAAGCCAATCTCTACCCCACAAGTGTACAAATTAATTTCACAATGAATTTCGCTATAAGCACGATTCCACTTTTGCTCACGCTCCCGTTTGTCCGATATTTCCATCTTTTCATACGATTTCCTGCAGGGATCCCTGGATCGTTTAACAGGATGATTGAAAATTGTGTCAATAAACGTTGCACATAGTCCAGTAACGATCATCGTTCCATCAGGCCGTTTATAATCCTCCAAGCCAAGTTTCTCCAGTTTCTCATGACGAATAAAAAGATTTAAAGGTCCCACAGGATTCTCGAACCGCTTCAAGTGAAACCAATCAGTTTGGGAGGCATTTCTTAGGGGATTCACGTTGAAAATGGAGTTCCAATACTTGACCACATCCAAAAGGCGGTATCTTGGTAAATCACCCGGTAATTTGAGGAGTTCCAAGGCAAATGCCTCCATATCTCCAATCGCTCTGAAGGCTGCAGTTTTCCCAAATTTTTGCGAAAATCCTGGAAAAAAGGAATATTTTTACGTAAAAATAATTATCTTTACTACTTATAAAACTCTATTTTAATTAATTATTATTTCTGATTACTTAAAAGAATGTCCATTTTCCTCCCTGTCTTCAGAGAATTTACAAGGTTTGGGTGAAAATTTTCCAGAAGTTTTTTCATGCCAGCGTCCTTCCCATAAATGGGTCCATAGATATCCTGGAATCTCAAAGCAGGAACATGATTGGCATCCACATCATCCTTATCATCATCCCCAATAATCTTGTTCTCGATCCAGCAGATTTCCTTGAAAATGGCCCTCAATTTTAAAGAATTTTGAAACTGCCAGTAGCAAAATTCCTCGTCATCAGCATAATTACCACTCTCCCGAATTTTCTGAAGCTTCCGGTTTGTGTCTCGGAAAACCAGATTTTTTCGTGTTTCTATCTTCGAGTAGTCGCTGTCCCTCACTAAACTTTTGACTTTTTCCATTTCGTATGGATCTTTCGGACCTTTATTCTTCTTATAGGCGGGAACCAGGGGTGGAAGCTGGAAAACGTTGGAAAGTTCCAGGTTCCGATTCTTGCATTTTTTGGTGATGACCTCATTCCGATCCTTGAGAAGTTGGTCGTGAGACAGATCAGAAAAGTTGGGAAGCTGCTGATCATTTGATGGGGTGGGTACTGGGGGCAAAGGGTTATCGGCGAAATATTCCCGGACAGCATATCGCAGATCGTTTTTCTTCTGCTTCTCTATATTTTCTCTGACATGAGTTGGTAATACCATGATGACCTTTTGTCTTGTAATTAAATTCAGTAATAATTTGGAAATTACAAGGGAAATGTTTACGAAATTCTAACAAAAATTGTTAAAACTCAATTTTTAGAGAAGAAACAATTTGATGATCAAGAGTGGAGTGTGGAGTGAAAATGGAAGAAAATTATGGAGAAGCGCATTTACAAAATGTTACGTAAATTTTTAAACAATTTCGTAATTTCCTTGTGCCATGCTTAAATCTAAAATGTAGTTAGTACGATGGCTTTTCATTAGACAAAAGACAAAGAATACATTTTGTATCGTGAAATAGATTCCGAGTTTTGGTTAGCTTAAATACATACATGCCATGTATTCCACAAATTGAAGATTTACGACAAACGTCGACTTACACTTTTCCATTTACGTACATTTGCATTCTTATGTCGACATGCGCTGTGCATACTTGTGTGAATTGTGTGTGCTGCACATACTAATTTTAATGTATCATTAATTTTAATTTTTAAATATGATGCATACAAAATACAACTGAGTTTTTGACATTGGTAGTTGTAAGTTGTAAGGTTGAAATTAAAACATGCAACTCATTTCCTACGAATTATTTCGTGAATCACGAATTATAATTTACCTGTGAAAGTCAAATTGGTATTCAAAGCTTCAACTCAATTTCACTGTTGTCAAGTCAAAATGATTAATTGGCTAATTATCTGACAGCTACGCTTCATATTGATTAGTCTTTTGAATTCATAATGCATACTTGGTTTTTTATGTGTAGTACGGCCGTAACAACTTGATAGAGATATGTACATCCATGATTTGGATATTTTTTTGTACAACAAGCATAGGCATTCATGCGGGGAGATGTATCTTTGACTAAACTAATTCATCTTACTGCGATAAAATCATATAATATCGCTATCCTTCCACAATTAAGTTATAATTCCTGTGCCATTTCAAAGAGATGCTCAGTGCTCGTTCAACTTTGAAGGATCTCACTTTAATTTAATTGGGTTTCCTCTTAATTTACACCAATGAGAGTAGTAAGTAAGTTAGGAGCAGTTCTTCTGCTTCTTCAAATTAGCTGCGGTAGCCAGGCTCAAGATGACGAGTTTTTATACGGCACCTTCCCCGAAGGTTTTATGTGGGGACAGGCTACCTCTGCTTATCAAATTGAAGGCGCTTGGAACGAAGATGGTAACTCAAAATGGCCAGTCATCTAAATATGAATTTTATGAACAAATTTAAACAACTTGATTAATTTTATACACTTTTTTTTACTAAAAGGCAAAGGAGAATCAATTTGGGACTTTTGGGCTCACGAAAACAACGGTTCCAACATAAAAGACCGAAGCAATGGCGACATTGCCTGTGACTCTTATCACAAATATGAAGAAGACATCCGTATTCTCAAGAATCTTGGCGTTAACTTTTACCGTTTCTCCATTGCATGGACCCGTATCATTCCCACTGGTCGTTTAGCCGATGGCGTCAATCCACTTGGTATTGCCTACTACAACAAGCTAATTGACAGACTTCTCGAAGAAGGAATTCAGCCTTTCGTGACCCTCTATCACTGGGATCTGCCTCAAGGACTTCAATCTGAAGGAGGTTGGCTCAACGCCACCATTGCTGACCACTTCGCTGACTACTCCAGAGTCATTTTCAGGGAATTCGGAGATCGTGTCAAGCTCTGGCTAACTTTCAATGAGCCCCACGTTTTTTGTTTGGCTGAATGGAATTATGGAATCCATAACGCTTTTGTTGAGCCCCCAGAGAAACCTTACATTTGTGGACATCACGTAGTTTTGGCTCATGCCTTGGCATACAGGATTTACGAGAAGGAATTCAAACCAACTCAGAATGGTCAGTGTGGAATTACTTTGAATACTAATTGGGCTGGACCCAAGGATCCAAGCAAGGCAGAAGATAGGGCTGCGTCAAGAAGATCCATGTACTTTTCAGTAAGCAAATTAAGGAAAAGTTTTTATTGGTTAATTTTCAAGTAATTTTTTGAGGTCTAAATATTTAATTGTTTTTTTAGTTTGGCTGGTGGGCTGATCCAATTGTCCACGGACGTTATCCCTATGTCATGCGTGAGCTCATTGACAAGCGCAGTGCTGAATTCGGCCGCGAAGAAAGTCGACTTCCAAGTTTTGACGCAAACTGGACTAAAATTATCAAGGGATCCACCGACTTCTTAGGAATTAACCATTACTCCACCCATTATGTTGAGTCTTCTGACACCAACGGGTGGATTGATGGAGATGCCCACCTCCAGTTACATGGAGACCCCGATTGGGAACAAACTAAGGGTTGGGGATTCCGCAAGTTGTTAACTTGGATACATGAGGAATACCATTTACCTATTTATGTCACTGAGAATGGGTTCGGGGAGCCGGGTAGTAATGGAATCGATGACCAGGCTAGGGTTAAGTACTTCACAAATTATATTAATCAAATGTTGAAGGCTATCAGATTTGATGGGGCTGATGTAAGGGGATATGCGGCTTGGTCTTTGATCGACAACTATGAGTGGACTCAAGGATTCTCGTAAGCATTTTTTTTGGAAAAAATTCTAATATTCTGCTGAACACTGAAGAAGTACCTGTTATTAATGCATTTTTAATTTCATAATATTTTAACAGGTCAAGATACGGAATTCATTACCTCAACTACTCGGATCCAAATCTGACACGCATTCCAAAGGCATCTGCGTCAACTCTCAAACAAATCTTTGCCAACCATGGCTTTCCTGAAAATAAACAATAATTCATTAAATTTTGAAGTTTAATTTGTAAATAAAAGATGACATGAACATGATAAAGTCAAACGTGTTTAAAATTCATAAAAATATGAATATGTTGACAACTGTATCGATTCTTGACTAAACACATTTTCATTTTGCAATTGTCAGTTGGATAAGGTTGCAGACAGTTAAAAACAAACCACTTCACTTTTCATTCTAAACCGTCACCTATTTATCTTTAAAATACTTTTATTACGAAAGCTGTCTGTTTAAAAATCAAATTGTCAATCAAATCAAGTACCTGACAAACAAGCCTTGGTTCCATTGATAAGTCCATGCTACCATGATTGATTGATTGAAAATAATCTCTACAAATTTTACACGTGTGACATGGCATGTTTAAAAAATTTCACCCAGATTGGCACTATGAACTATACATACGTTTTTAAATAGATCACAATCTTCAAAACACAAACTATTTTTGAACGTTTAACTTTTATCAACACCGATTTGTTTGGTATCCGCTTTGGAACAAAAATTTACTTTTACTGATATAGCCATTTTGTCGAATGACATTAATGAACAATGTGTATGAAATTAGTCTTTGTATTAATTCTTTTTAATTTTGGCTTTTCGAACGTGAAAAGCCAGGATGATGATTTCCTGTACGACACGTTTCCCGAAGGATTTATGTGGGGAACTGCCACATCTGCTTATCAAATTGAGGGTGCTTGGCAGGAAGATGGTATGTTTTAATTGGTTTGCCTTATCTTGGAATTATGGAATTTCCATGCTAATTTTATACAGAAATTTAAAAAAATTACAGGAAAGGGCATGACAAACTGGGATTTCTGGTCTCATGAAAACAACGGAAGTAACATGGCTAACGGGCATAATGGTGACATTGCTTGTGACTCTTATCATAAATATAACGAAGACATTGCTTTAATGAAAAACATGGGTGTAAGTTGTTATTTTACTGGTCACTTCATTTGTTGTTAACAAAAAGTGTCATAAAAATTATTTTCCATTTTGCCCCTAGGCCATGTCATATCGTTTCTCGTTATCCTGGGCCAGAATCGTTCCAACAGGTCGTATTGCCGATGGAATAAATCTTCGTGGTCTGGAACACTACAGCCGTGTCATTGACGCATTACTTGAAGCAGGAATCCAGCCGTTTGTCACTCTGTATCACTGGGATCTTCCAATGCCTTTAGTTCAAGATGGAGCTTGGCTTAATGAAACAATAGTTAACCACTTCGCTGACTACGCGAGAATTATATTTGGGGCTTATGGAGATCGAGTGAAGTTCTGGTTAACTTTTAATGAACCTCATGTATTCTGCCCTTCCGACTGGCAGTATGCACAACATGACCCGTTTCAAGATCCTCCAGTGAAACCCTACATTTGTGCTCATAACGTAATTAAAAGTCATGCCATGGCTTATCGAATTTACGATAAGGAGTTTAGACAAGACCAACAAGGAAAAGTAGGAATTACACTGAATTGTGATTGGCCAGAACCAAAAGATCCTAGTAATGCAACTCATGTGGAAGCTTCTGATAGATCTATGCATTTCCATGTAAGATTACCAATTACTGTAATGTTTCAAAATGAAAGATGATTAAAATTCCGAATTAATTAAATTTTCTTCGCTATTCATGGTAGTATGGCTGGTGGGCTAATCCTTTGTCTCGCGGAGAATATCCTCCAGTCATGCGAAAAATTCTTGACGAAAAGAGCGCCGCGGAAGGAAGGAACTTTTCTAGATTACCAACTTTTGATGCTGAATGGACGGAGATTATTAACGGTAAGTAATTAATTAAAGTTATCTATTTTAATTCATTACCTTATTTCCTAGTTACCTATTAGCATTCATTCTCTTTAAAACTGAAAATGTTGTAAATCGAATAGGAACTCTGGATTTCTTTGGATTAAACCACTACTTTTCTTATCATGTCCTTCCTAACAACGGTTCCAGCAGTTGGTTAGATGGAGATGCTGACATTATGCAAGATTACGATCCTTCATGGAATTATACCGCGACTGGATGGCCAATTACTCCATTTGGACTACGCAAAGTTATCACATGGATTTCCAAAGAATATGGGTATCCACCTGTTTATGTTACTGAAAATGGTTATGGAGGATGGGAGGATGATGGCGTGGATGATCCAATAAGAGCAAATTTCTATAGAAATTATATTAATGAAATGCTCAAGTCAATAAAATTAGACGGGTCGGATGTTAAGGGATATGCAGCATGGTCATTGTTGGATAATTTGGAGTGGGTGTCTGGTTATACGTGAGTTCAAGCAAAATTAAACGCATTCCCGGAAGATTTAAGAAAAAACTATGCTTGTAATGTTAATTTTAATCATATTTTTTTTAGAATTCGCTTTGGAGTAAACTACGTCAACTACACAGATCCAAATCTGACAAGAACGCCAAAACAGTCAGCAAGTTTACTCAGACAGATTTTCGCAGATAATGGATTTCCTCCTGATCATTGATCATTAATTTTATACGGTTTATACTAATTCAATTTAATAACTTTTGCAAGCAATAAATCAATTGTTTCATTCCAACTCAAAGTTTTTTTTATCTGATCGTGATTTTTTTTTGCATGGAGAACGTCCAAGGTCAAATTATCTACGGTCACTCTTTTTAATTAAATAATTATTACAATTTCCCTCAATATTGTCAACACAAAATAGCAGCTACATAAACAAGATTATGTAGTTGTGGTTACATATGAGAAAATGACAACGTTATCTCAAGTGCGGGCATGTCATTTCATAAAAAAACATAAACAAGTATGTACATAAGATTATGGTATGATAAATATTATCAACATACTAACGTTTTGATGTGATTAGGTATGTTACACAATAACACAATTTTAAATTGGCACGTTGCAAAATAACTACTTACAAGGTTCAAAGATTTTGTAGACTTAGATATGAACTGACCAACATTAACAAACTGTTTTGATAATGATCATCTCCATCTCTCTTCATATCACAACCACAAGCCGACAAGCCTCATCCATTTTTAAACGGCTATCTTGTGAACCATGTTTTATAAAAATGGCTACTAAGCAATGTGTACTGTTTTCTATTATACTGCTGATGAGCATTAGCATTTCTCATGAAACTAAAATTGGACCAGATTTAAAGAAACTCAAACAAGATGACTTCCTGTACGGTACATTCCCTGACGGATTTTTGTGGGGAACGGCAACTTCAGCTTATCAGATAGAGGGTGCCTGGCAAGAGGATGGTGAGTTGGTTGGAAATCATAAAATATATAACTAACTAAATGCATTAAAAGTTAGCAGAAATTATTTAGTTGTCATGTCGGTGTTCCAGGGAAAGGAATGTCGATCTGGGATTTCTGGACGCATGAAAACAACGGCAGTAACATAGCCAACGGGGCTAATGGAGACATTGCTTGCGATTCTTACCACAAATTTAACGAAGATATTGCCTTGATGAAAAATTTGGGTGTACGAACAACTATTTCTTTTAAAAAAATTGCATCACAATAAAAATTTAAATATGATATATTTCATAGGCAAACTCATACCGCTTCTCAATATCCTGGCCAAGAATAATCCCAACAGGTCGCATCGCCGATGGAATCAACCAACTTGGCATTGACCACTACAATCGCGTCATTGACGCATTACTTGAAGCAGGAATCCAGCCATTTGTCACCTTGTACCACTGGGATATGCCAATGCCATTAGTACAAGACGGATCCTGGTTAAATGAAACCATCGTTAACCACTTTGCTGACTATGCAACCATAATATTCAGGGAATATGGTGACCGTGTTAAATTATGGTTAACTTTTAACGAGCCCCATATATTTTGTATGTATGACTGGCAATATGGCGAACATGATCCCTTTGAAGATCCCCCAGTAAAGCCATATATTTGCGCACACAATGTCATAAAAAGTCATGCAGTGGCTTATCATATGTATGATAAGGAGTTTCGACAAGAACAACAAGGAAAAGTGGGGATAACGCTGGATTGTAATTGGCCAGAGCCCAAGGATCCAAGTAACCAGACTCACTTGGAAGCCTCTGACAGGCAAATGCATTTCTATGTAAGGTTTACAAAAAAGAATACTTAATTAAATACATTTAAATACAGAGGTATAACCTCGGTTAATTACTATTTAATTTAGTATGGTTGGTGGGCAAACCCATTGTCAAAAGGAGAATATCCACCAATTATGAGAAAAGTTTTAGACGAGAAGAGTAACGCGGAGGGAAGAAACTCATCAAGGTTGCCTTCGTTTGATGAGGAATGGACTCGGAAAATTAATGGTTTGTTAAACTGATTGTTATAATTATAATCTTAGGGAAACTTATGATTATGACCATAAACCGTTGACTGATTGTGGTGCAGGAACACTGGATTTCTTGGGTTTGAACCACTACTTCAGTTTCCTCGTTTCCCCAACCAATGGTTCCAATGGATGGTTGGATGGAGACGCTAACATTGAACAAAGCATTGATCCTTCTTGGGAATTGGCTGCTACTGGAAGCCCAGTCACTCCATTTGGATTACGAAAAGTACTTACTTGGATCTCAAGAGAATATGGATATCCACCTATTTATGTTACAGAAAATGGTTATGGTGGATTTATGAATGAGACTGTGGATGATCCCAAACGGGAAAGTTTTTACAGGAATTATATTAATGAAATGTTGAAGTCAGTAAAGTTGGACGGTTCGGATGTTAGAGGATATGCGGCTTGGTCGTTGTTGGATAATTTGGAATGGGTGTTTGGATACACGTAAGTTTTTTTTGCTCAGTGCCAGTTTACCATTTATTTTATAAGGGTAAAATTCAATCATAACTTGTATGTTGTAAGTAAACTTGTAACTTTGTAATCACAGAATCCGGTTTGGGGTAAACTATGTCAACTTTACAGATCCAAACTTGACAAGAACACCAAAAAGATCAACGAATTTGTTGAGACAAATTTTTGCCGATAATGGCTTTCCAGCAGAAAGCAATTAAGCGTTTACAATTTTGTATTATGTAAAAAAAAATGTTCATAATTTTATATCTATGAATCAAAGCTTTAAAAAACTGTTTTCTTTTAATGCTATAAAAAATTAGCGGTGATAAATTGTAATGGACATTGCATGCACGCCTGATTTTCATTGATTTCTGATTTGATTATTGATTTGATCCACCAATTCAACAATGAACTATCTATATTATTAAACCAAGCTCCAATTTCGATCCATATTTTAAATTTTACAAACTTACGCTAGTAACTACATCCATTCATTTACCATCAACCAAGTGGGAAATTGTTAACTGTGGTCATGTAAAACTACATCTTGGGTCCAAAATACGTTGTTGGCATTCACATTTTACAGTATTATGAATTTGAGTAATTAATTTGAGTAATTTGGTTTTATTAAAGTGTTACTTTACAAATTCAGGCGCATGACAACAAAAATTACCAAAGCTTGATCTCACAAT
>JAQFXM010001977.1:0-27707 GCA_034693345.1 Entomobrya multifasciata
TTCGCTAGCTCCGCCCTTTTTGTCATGGTGTAACTACCCGATTTTTTGGTAACTAAACTGATCCTAGTATGATAAGCGTGTATACTAGAATTATAGGCCTGTATACTCTTCGCATCGGAGTTCTGCAAAAAAGAGGAACCTTTTTACATAAACATTACTTTCTGTCCTGATGTACATCATTGACTTTATGATATCTGTCACAAGCAATGAAATATGCGACTGCTGCTTACTTCACTGTCATTCCTTTGCAGATCTACTCGTGCAGATTGCTGAAAATAAAATAAACCTCCCATTTCCCTTTTCTGATCGATTGTGATTCCAAAACTACTTTGCCTAAGAGAAAAGTACGGCGTAATATTATGAACATGATGATCATGTATAGAAGCTTTTTTCGTCGTTGTCGTACGAACTAAATTGAATTTGTAATTCTCATGATGCCCATGATGACGAAGATAAAAAAAATCAGTAATCAGATCAAATAGACCACGATACAGTATGAAAAGACACCCAGAGAGATAGACTGACACAGAACACGAAGGGAATTTAAATGACTGTCTTCTTATTTTTAGTGTGCAGTTGCAATTCATATAAAATATTGATGATGATGCTCATTTTATCTTCATCTATATTGACAGCACCAAAACTGACACGACAGCCGACACAGAGATTCGAAAGATCTCGATAGCTCGATACTGTATGCATACACAGTATACTGTTTCGTGCCATATCGTCATTGTCATTCCAAGACAAAATATAAATAAATTCCCCGCGTCCCAAATTATCGCAATTTTCTCTAAATAAAAATACATACATACATAATGAATTGACAAAGGGATGTAGGGATGAAGACAAACGACATTCTCGCATGATATTCCCAGGAGAAATTTTCAGGTCAAAATGTAATAAAAATAGAAAAGGAGCAAACATGCAGGAAGTAAATATTTTGCTACTTTCTTGTACTCGATTATAATATGATTACTTTACTGTTCCAACAACCATCAAATATATGAGTCCAAAAATACATAACTTTTTTGGTACATGACACTATACACTATTTATTGAGTGGAGTGGATTGAAGATGAACATTCACATGAAGACAGATTCCTAGCAGAGCTAGCCCACTAAAGTAACAATGAATGACGAGATACATAGATCGTTTTGTCGTCGTTTGTTTTCTAGAATTAGAAGGCTACATAGCGATTGTAATTGAAGTCCAAAAATATCACCCTATCCCATCTTATTCATTATTCCACCAAATTGCTAGTTAAACTGCGATGATAGTAAAAGTAAATGGGCTAGGGTGAAGCTGGGTTCCCTATGTCATATGTCTGCGCACTACTATGACCAATACTACGTTTGAAGTTTGCTTGTTTGTTTGGAGTAAGCAAGCGCACGGGTATTTCTACGATCGACAAAATGAACAAAGTAAGGTACAAGAATAATTCTTTATGTTTATGTTTCAAATTGTTGAATAGGATGTTGCTGAATGAGTTAAAACATAAACCCCCACGCATTGATGTTGATACACACAAAAGAAAACAATGTGGATTTCGTTCTTGTACGTATGTATATTTATATATTAGGTAGTGGGTAGATCTCTCCCTACCCCAGTGCACTCTCCACATACCTCAGTTCCATTTACTCCATTATACAATTTGTCTCTAGCAGAGACTTTTGGAGAATAGTAATAAAAATAATATCATGATTCGATTTATATAAGCAAGGACATAAAAATAAGAGTATCATGAAAGTCGATTTTTTTCTGACATTTCGTATACATAATGTAATATTGATCGTTTCAAAAGAATATTTTCTTTCTTGTATATTACCCACACACTACACAATTGCATAATAGAGTATCACATCATATTTATTATTATAACAGTATGCACACACACATGCAAAATGTATCTCTTTCTTTTCTGTTTACTTTTCAACCGAGAGTGAGTATTATTAGTTGAAACAAAAACGAGAGCTAAAACGAAAATGAATATCTAGGAAATTCACGTCGCCTTTACTTCATCTGTTATTGTTCATGACGATGATGATGACGACAGTAGTGGCGAAGAATAATGAACAGAGCCATCATGAAAATCTTGGCTTATGTACATTCATGGCTATAAAAACATAGAGTACATAGTATATACACTCAACTAAGCCCGCTTTGATATAATATCTGTAACAAATTTTAGCTTTGGCATAAATCAGTAAAACCCATTTTGTGTAAAAGGAAGAGGAGAGAGAGAGGCAGAGCATGAGAAGAAACAGAGCTGCTCTGTTTTTTCTTGATGGAAGTCAACAGACCCTCGGAGTATTAATCACAAATTATACCTTCAACAAAATGACCCTAATGCCTTTGCTACTTAGCAGCTGCCATGAATAATTCACAAGGAATGAGCATCTATGTATAAGTACGCTATAATGTTGATGAGATGTATTCTTCTAACTGCCTTACTACTAGCCGTTTAAAACCTCCAATCTAACCTTGTAATCATGGAGAACTCACCAACCACACCACAAAAGAGTATGTCTCTCCATTCCTTCTATCTACTGAAGAAGCAGGCAAAAGTATATGAAATCATAATAAGATTGCATTATGAATGCATACGATTTTGGGTGGATGGCTGGAGAGAAAGAAATGAAGAAAAGTACAATGGCCTAAACAAAGGTACATACATTTTATAACATACCTCCTCGTCTTCATGCATATTGTATTACGTGGATACTTTTGTGTAAAATGTTTTGCCAGTCATTATCATCATATTATTACAGACTTGCAATGTTTCAACTTTTGCCCTTAAACCATCAATATTACTTTTGGGGTGTTTAAAAGTAAAACACCTTTTGCACATGCTACATATTAATAACAACATTAATGTATCACTCACTTCCATTTTCCCCGCTAAGTGTTTACAATAAGCAAACCTCCTTTCCCCTTCCAAAGAAGCTCAAATAGCGAGCGCTGAAAACTATGTAGCCCCATTAAAATATTTTTGTGCTCCATTCGGTCGTACATTCATTTCATTCGTATTGCTCTTTTGTACACATAACGATACAGTTAATGCGTTCAGAGACATGCTCATAAGTAAAAATGAGCACATAAAAATAATAGGGATTTGCATATGGCATGCAAAATTATAACTGCTCAAACCGTTTCATGATTTTATTTTCCCTTTTAAACTCTTTTTACGTCCAAGAAAATGCATAAACTACAAATAGTCTACAAGGTATTTTATATATTTTTCTGCCCATACCATACTAAATTATCATTCGTTTAGGCCTTTAGTGGAGACAAGAGTTTCACACCTATCATCACACTGTCAAACACCTAATTGTGCAAAGCGATATTAACTCATATGTTAGTTTTATAACAAATCATAAATCATAATTTACAAGCGATACTTTATTTTTCCAATTTAAACGTGAAAATCTCCGTTCTTAATTACTTCCACCCTTTAAAATTTGAAGCTATCAACGACTGCCTATTACTTTATTAGTGTTCAGGTGTGCATTGGTTGGTGTGCAATATTCATTTGTTACTTGTTTGCTATTCTGAACCCGTCCATTATGAAGCCAACAGGGGGCATTGTCTCATCATCATTCATCTATAATGAATATGCGTATAGGTAATTACTTCTAGACAACGTAAACATTACAATCTCTACCTAAAATCTATAACTTTTCCGATGGTACACAAACAGAATTTAGTGAGGTGAAGTTTACTTTAGAGAGATAATGATGATAAGATAACGAATGCATTACCATACATATAAGTGTGAACTGTGCACTCAACTCACTCAGATCCCTGATCTGACTGAACTGCTTTTACTCAATCATTCAATAGCTCAGTTTTTCAACTCACTATAAAATTCTTTACTTTTCCTCTCTTTCCTGCTGCCGAAAATGTTTGCTAACACACACATCAGACGAGAGAGCCATTTTCACAGTTAAATGATGTGAGAAGGGTGTTGAGTAACAAAGGCAATCTCAGCTCAACAACTATAGAGTAGTCAGTTGTATGATAATGAGGAGGTGGAGGATGATGACGCGTTTGCTCGTGTGTCTGAGTGTGAGGTCGGAATTCCGCAAATATGAAAAAAAAGTTTCTATAAATCAGGAAAGCACTGGCATCATCAAAATAATTGACTATTGCTAATTATTGTCAGTCGAGTTTAACTTCTCCCTCGCACACACTTCAAATTACCTAATCATCAGTAGGCACGATATGTTTGAAGCGGAGGAGGAAAGAACATTTAACATTCTTTCAACATTTAAATTCATGTTTTAAATGCACAAAATAACGAAGAAAATAGGCGAGGCAATAAATGAGTACGCTTATTTTAATAAATTCACCATCCAAACATTTTCTGTTGAGTTTTCGACAAAGCTCCCAAATGCTAAAACGATGTTTTGTGGCCCTCATACGAGGAACTTAACATTTTATGTTCTCTCTCTCTCCCTCTCTTTCCCAACGTCAGCAGCTTCTGGCAGATTAAAGCCACACATTTCTGCACACATATATATTTCTCTATTTTCCATACACCTCATCTTCCTCTAAGATTAAACCAAAAAATTCTGTTGACGATCATCATCATTCTGATCACATAACACAGATCTCGCATAGATTTAAAAGATTGTTCACGGTTGTTGACGGTGGTGGTGGATGGAATGGAGTGAGTAGTGCGGTGCAACAAAATCTCAAGTACACACATATAGAGGAACACGAGGAGTGGCAGTGGATAAAATACCAGTAGTCAACCATGTATGCAACATAATATGCATACCATGCATGATGCCATGCCATTCCTTCCACGCCACACACGCACACATTACACGGATCAGGATCAACGGATTCATCATCAGGGCATTCATGCCAGAACATTTGAGATTTCAAGTGACTCATTCACTACCACGACAATACTTTTTATGCTCCCTCCTCTTCCTTCAAACAAAACGTAACTTAAATTTTAAAAATGGAAACAGAGAGACCAAAAAAGTCTCATAGCAGCTTGGGAATTGTATAGTCTGTGGAGATGACTGCTATCAACATTGTTCAATAGTTCAAATTACCATTATGCATATAATCAAAACGAATAAAATTTCTCAGTACATTTACAAAAATGCAAGTATCACACCGTTTCACTCTTCATCATCCAATCTACTTGAATCAGATTACTATAAAATGACAATGTTGTCTCACGGAATACAATAATCTTAGAATGAGTAGACCATATCACTTTCCTACTACGTTGTAATTTGCAATCCAATAATGCAATCTAACCAGACCTTATCAAGACAAGACACCAGAGACCATTACGTACAAGCAACATCAAAAAAAGATATCCATACATACGATTAAATTTGAAGCAAGTCGCAATACGATCCACACTAACTAGTAAAGTTAGACGAGTTTGAGTGTTACTTAATATCTATCTTTGAATTTGGAAGAAAAAAAACTCGTCCAATTTCTTCTTTTCAATTTTAGATTTGGCATATCTCTGTATATAGCAGTGCTATGCACATACTATAAATATTCCTTACTTCACAAATTATGCACAAGGCTGCCAAACTGTCAAGTAGAGCTTGCTCTACAACTTCTACCTAGGAGGGTAATTACAACTCCTACACGCATCACGAAAAAGAAGAAAACGTTCAACAAAATATTCTATCTCTTTGGTACAGAGTTGCAACCACATAACTAGTCATAGTCTAGTTGCAAGAAGAACAAATACCATCAAAAAATTGTGTGTGTGCAATATGAAAGCGAAGCCACACTGCTTAGGTACATAATGGCTCAAGAGCTAAGTTTTTTGAGACGCTCTGTAAATATTCAGAATTATAATTCTATTTTTTATTTTGTTTCTGCTCCTTCTTATGCGTCTATGCCATGCATGTCATCATCAGCATCATCAACATATCTTGTGCTCTCAAATGAGTAACAACAACGGGAACATGAGCTTTTTGCGTCCTTATTTTTTATTTACTCTGTCTTCTTGAAAAAAATCCACAGGATGCATATAATAATTTATATGAATAGATTACACAAGACTTGTGAAGAAAAAAAGAGGTAGGAAGTGAAAAATTGCTGTATGTGCAATGCAGGATAATCATTACGTCGATAGAAACCCATATTATATGAGCAGCTCTCTATCTTCCATCGTGTTCTCGAAATGTCTTCTTTTTACTGATATATTTGACAGGTTCCTTATCCCTCATTTCAAAAATCATATTCAACAAAACGTTAGCATATTATTTACAATTTGCGCAAGAAATGACCTCAACAAATTTATAATAGCCATTAACCAAAACTATCTTTACGTTGGCTATTGACAAAAGCTGAAGATTATAATTTGATTTGCTGAACCATAACAGAAGAAAATTACCTTGAGTGAGGAGAAATGTTTGTCAGAAACAGACAGTCAAAAACAAAAAAAATCATAATGTTACATATACTTTCCGAAGGATCTTACTCTATTTTTATATTAAGAGCTAAATGTAACGGATAAGTGTCCAATATACGTAATGTAATGTAGCTTCTTTCCAATTCCAATCATATATGATCTCCACACAAGCGGAACACAAATGCTGTTAACATCACATCCGCATTCATAAAGTTACCAGAAAGTTCAAAAGATGCATGGTGTATAAAATTTATATGCATTTTAAGCTGTCGTTATTTTATTGTTCAACGCGTATACTTAAGCTTGTACTTAAGCGTATACATACCTATTATAGTTTCACTTTTCTGCAAAAGAGCGTCTTTAGGCGAAATGTGTTCTTGTTCTAAAACTGTACGGACAAAGGACATGAATGAAGGAACGAGAAAAATGAAAAGGGAGTGCAATAAAGCGAGCATGAAATTTCCTGTCAAGGGTTTTCTCGATTCCCGTTCTCCTCTATTCAACATGAACCATAAACACTGCAACGTCACGTCAGACAAAAAATACAATATACATAAATGTTTTAAAATCTCGGTGAAATGAGCAAAAGAACACACACGTTACATTTCTCCGCACGTGTAATACCACAGAGGAAAAATATATATTATGAAATTTTATGATGAGAAACGTAGTCCTTGTTTGTGTATTAAATCTATATACCAAGTTAGTGTGAACACACGAGAATAAATAATATAGCCTTGTATAATACAGCGACTTACTTGGCCAAGGAGAATAACTGCATTACAGAACAATAAAACCACCAACGAAAAAAGATACCACGCATACTTTTATTACAGTTTACTACGAGCGGTTAGTTCATGTCTCCCCGTAATTTTACTACAATATACATACTTGAGTGAATTTTTCTTCGTGTACAAATCACATCTTTCTGCTGGTTTTTATATATTCACCCTGCGTCTCCCATACTCTGAATTTCTAAAAGCATTACCTTAAAAAATTTCAATTTGACTTTAACACTTTTTAGCTTAGTCAAGTGACTATTCTTCAGGGAAAGGGAAAAGACATACATATATTCATACATAACAAATATGTATTAAATTTGTGTAGCTATACATGCAATCACCCACAACCTCCACCGCCATGCCACCACCGACTTTTTCTCTCTTACCCAACAGCCCTTCTACTGCTCAACAACAATTTTTCACTTTCAATCTTATTTATCAAGCTTCAAGTGCTCCTTCATTCGTTGTTGTTTGGTTGGCTGCATGGTCGGTCGGTCGTTTTCTCTTTTCTCTCGTTCACTCCTTCCTCCCTCTCTCTCTTTATATCACATCATCATCCCTTTTTTCCAAGTCAAATGATGTAAAAAATAATAGCAGTAAAGTGTACTACCTTCAATACATAGTATATATACTCCAGCTTCTGGCATTATTCAGCATAACCGTGTGTGTGTGAACGATGTGCTACACAATAAAAAAGGCTATCTCACGGATAGACTGACAAGTAGAAAAGCATTTTTATATCGCCGTTACTTTCACATGAACGAGTGCAACTTCCTTTTCTCTCCTTCTACAAGTCGTCGTACTCTCCTTATTTTCTTCTCTATTCCATTGTACTTTAGAGAGCATTATTATTACTTGTTATATCCAAAAAGGCTTCACGTAGAATAACAAACATGATCCGTAATGATAATATATTACACGCATATAAAAGTCATATACACACAACAGTACGTAGTAAAGTTAAGAAATGTCTATACTTTTTTTATTCAATATCAAAAGAAAATAGGATGACGAAAAGTTAACCTGAAAAGAACACTATACCACTGGCTCCACTACTCTTTTAGTGTCTTATTCAAGTGCATTGTAGAAGCTTCACCGGAGGAGCTGATGTTTCTTTGTTGATCTTTTTTTACTTTCACTATCATTTACTACTATTATCTAAACCTACGCAAGTAAAAAAGGATCTTTTTCCCTTCTAGCAAAAAATCTGCATAGTGAACTATTATACCCTGTCTTTTCCACTTATAAATTCTAATTTTATGGGTTATACAAACGAAATGAGCAATATGAAGAAGTCGTTTCAAATGAGATCAAATAAGAAACGAAAAAGTCAAGTAAAAAGAATAAAAGACAACATACACACAAAGCACTACGATAACATGATGATCTTTCTGTGAAATGAATGGAATCACTAAGAAAAGAAGCTCTTAAGATTTCCTTTTTTCAAATGAAATGAGAAGTCAAGCCCTACATACACTCATGATTGTATTATTTAACAAGATGAACAAGCAGGACCTTAGGGAATTCGTACGGTGCAAATATTTCTACCACATAATAAATAAGCTGAAAATGCTCATACATTCATCACTGACGAATTTACAAAACTACTGAATGAACATAAATATTGGACGGATGAGTTCTGTGGGGTATCACTGCATAATTTTAGGGTCTTCTGTATCGATATTGATTCAAAGGCTGTTCAAACACGTTGTTAATCATTTCACAAAAAAATCAGACAAACTACTTTCACTAGATGCTTTAAATATTTGTGTGCATCGAAATATTTGCGACTTTAAAATGCAAAAATTCCGGAGCACTATCTGTCTAAGTCGAATGTGTAGGAAACGCTAAAGAATTATTGATAAATGATCATGTCCCAAATCACCACTTTCCTTTTCATACCTGTCTAAAATAAGGCCATTTTATGAAAGCAAATGTACATAATGTTCCAATTCAACACCAATGCAATATATTTTTTCTCCTACATTGGTACAGAGTTCATTAAAAAGTTGAACAACTACGCGCTATTTTATCACTTGTCCCTATCGCATATCCTATTCATGCGTCACACTTTCTCTGGAATTCCCACCACTTAAGTAACTCACGTCAGTTCGTCAGTATCAAACTATCTGATTTCAAGAAAAGTATTACGTTATTGATGTGTACTGTGCCGTCATCTATCTATCTATTTCACCTGGTTTTCTTCTTGTGAAAATAGTGAGTGATATCATGTGAAAGTAATAAAGCTACACATTACACCACTACCCCTACTTTGTTGATAATGACTTGGAAATCACTTGAAGTGAAATAAATGCTATACTTTTCTCCACTAAAATGTCTGAAAGAAATTCCAACTTATTTCACCATATTCCTCATCTCATCTACATACTTCACCTATCTTTTTCTCTCCAATTTTCCTCTTGAAAGAGTTGGAATGCAAAAGAAAAAGTTACTATTGAGAATGAGAAGGATAAACATTAAACATAGTTTCTAAAGTGCCTGTTGTGTTCGCTTATATAACCACAAAGTAAAAAACCATCTAGTTCAATGAAAAATAATAATAACATGAAAGTAAAAGGTATACATTCATATAACTTCCGCTTACCCTGAAGGATAGTATTTTCATCATTTTCGGCATATTTTCAAGTTAAAATCCAATATTTCATCATTGCGCGGTGCATCTATACCATTTCAATTTTCTCAATACACATACAATAGCAAAAACCACTTATAAAAAGCTTCATTCCGGATCATTTGACTCCCTTTTTCTTCTCCTGCAATCTCCCCTTGCAGGGTAGTAGATGCAGAATGATTTTTTTCTTTGTCACAAATACATACATACATCCATCAACAAATAAGAAAGATCACAAAGCAAAGCTGAGTTGTACCGTAAAATTCACCACAGTGGAATTTAAGCCTCAAAACCAATTGATAGTGTATCAATCACATGTTTGTATTGACTTTTTGAGTCTTGTGCTCTATAAGTAACTTCGATAAGCTATATGACCAAGGATTTATAACTACCATATAATGATACTTAATAATGTTTCCATGAATGGTTCAGGCTAACATGTATACATATTGTACACACCCCATCTTCATCAACAATCGTTTATGCCGTTATACTATACTTCAGAAATGTCTAAAGATTATATAAGGCAAATGAGTATCCTCCAGGCAGACCTTCTTTACTTAGGAATATATTGATTTCGTTCTTCCTACCATGTTACCAGCGACCTCACATTAGATGCATCCTTTCTTCTCTTTGTAATACTTGATTAACTTCCAATTCAATTTCAAATCACATTCAATCTAAATCTGAACATAGCTTTGGTAAAACTAAATCAGATGCTCGAATCTGTCCGTTAGTCCGCTTTAAAGTTGTGCAAAATGCAAAGCTGAAATAAGTTGTAACATAAATTTGGCTATGTTACCCCTACATATTCCAGGCTAACTATGTGTAGATTCTATAAAGTAATATTCAAATGAAAACCACCTGAGTAGTACTTTAAACATACGTAACATTTATCCAAAGAAAGTGATCCTTAGGGCAATTTCATCTCAACATGATTGTGAGAACTGAGCACAGCTAATTCAAGTTATCCCAACACGATTCACCTTGGCCCTATTAGTCTGGTTGAAAAATATTATACCAGGACACATTGTTCGATTTTGGAGTTTTTCTTTCTGCTCTTGCTTTAATATTATTACTTGTGTTTGTGGTGAAGTAGTATCGTTTCTATATATGATTACATTTCAATTTTCAATGGGAACAATACTGCTAATTTGAAAAGTGGGCGACAGACGCAGACGAGGGAAATGACGAGGGTCTTCCCACTTCCTCTTTATTTTCAGTTTTGTAGATGAAATCGCAAGGCAAGTAACAAAATGGACCTTCCACACATACATACATTTTTTTAGATTAGCTGTGTGGACTTTTATTGTAACGCATTTTTGGATTTCATGCATGGTATCATACTCATCACATCAAGCTATTTAATTCTTTTGCTGTTTAATAATGATTTGTCAGTCAACCCACAAACATTCATGACAGAACACATTATTCAATACTAGCTTAATAACACACAATAGCATACAATTCCTCGCACACAGTTAACATTTTTTTCTCACTCCCACTATTATAACCTCTCTTTTGTATACAAGCACATTCAAAGCAAACTATAGCCACCAAAATGTGATCTTTGTTGGACTTTCAGATTGTAAGCGTGGTCTACTTTCTGCCAAAATAACAAAATGAAACTTTTTAGCTCGTTCAACTATGAATGTAATCATCATGATTAAAACTGAAAAAACCGTGCTTACTTGTCTGGCTTCATCTTCATTACACAATCATCAACATTTTTTTCCTTTTCGCTATTTGCTCATCATCATTTCTATTAGGTATACTCTTTAGCTATATGTGAAGACCATGTGGTAGTAGCACGGGTGGTAGTGCTGAATGCAATATAAATGGATTGCATTCCTTTATGAAAGACAACATATAAAAACTTTTCATATATTACTTAGGTATGCATACTCCCAAAACTACATTGCTACATATTACATCCATATACACATACACGCATTTATCATGATGAACATAACTTTTTACGACTTGACTTAGTTGATGCCTCGCAGGATCTCTTTTTCTGCTGAAAAAGTCGCTCATTCTCAGAATATAAACGAGCACTACCATGATAATATTCCATAGCTCTAGTGCTCCCGGTGCTGAGAGAAAAAAACTTTTTTTTATAACTGAAACATAGTTTGTATACACATAGCCATGTATTTTTTACGTCTGGTACAACGGTGTTATTCCACCACAAAAAATCCAACGAACCAGTCATACATACAGTGCGAGCGTTGAAGAACTTGATGCTTGTTGTGGGATGTCAGACATTGCTTTTTTGGCTCTTCTAACCAAATAATTTTATTGGCCATACGCCTGTAATAACAATATTTTCAGACTAAAAGGGAAAAAAGTGAGGCATTTCGTTTTGTATGAAGAAAGAAATAAAAACTTTCTCCACGATAGGCTAATAACATCACTACAATCGAGCTACTGCTTCCTATATCATGTATTTATTTTGTCTCTACGTCCAAACTGAAGAACTATCTGAATGATATACTATGGACATGGACAGAAATAAATAAATTATATGAGATATAAAATGCATAGCAACGAGAATTCTTTTCTCATTCAATTGCTATATGACCAGCATTGTTTGAGTGAATGAGTGAATGAACGCATATTTAAGACTTTGATCACTTTGTCTACTTTTATGTTCAAAAGAATGATATAAAAATTAAACCGTATTTGGTAACAGACATCAAATACATTAAAGCTAGCAAAAAGGCACAGTTATACATTATAGGTATTAGTCGGCCTACACAAAAACACATAGATTTTTATACATAAAATCGTATATGAATGAACAACTTAAATTCCTCTTTTCATCTCATTCTGTTTACCAGTTTAGTACATGATTCCTTTAATCCTAGGCTCAAATATAAAATTACATATAAACTGCGACTCGAACAGTAAACCAGAGTAAAATTTCGTAGAGGGCAAGTTTTATTTTTCTAAGGTCTTAGCACATTTTTATTTCTTACAAAATAAAGCATATTATACAAATATAATAATAATACTTCGACTTCAAACGGAACTTGACAAATTCCTTCCATGATCTTATTAAACATTGTTAATTTTAACAAACAAAAAATATTCTCGGCAAAAAAACTCGTATCATCATATAGTACCCCATGAAAAAGGAGAAAAAAAAGCTGTAAAAGGACCTCGCTCGACCGTAAAAATGCAACATAAAATTGTATTATATGCTGGATGTTAAAAATAGGTTGTAAAAATGAAGAAAGATTTTATTGTGAGTTATTTAGTCTGCTTTGTCGTGAAATAGACAAAAACAACTTGAGCTGGCAATAAAGCTCAAAGTAAGAGTTCTGTGGCAGTGGCAGTGTCGAGGCCCGAAGGCAGTAAAAGTGATCCTATCTTGGAAACAAACACTATACACTTGCTCATATCTCACGCATTTTCCCAAGCATCACTTTTTTTGTGTGCACTTATGCACTAACAATAATAATAACAAAATATACCTTTCCCTCGTTATATATATGTAATTATATATGTAAATACTTAACTCGCATAAAATGAAACTTTTATACAAGTTTGAAACTTCAGCACCAATTCATTGTAAACATGAGACAACTTTTCCATAACTATTTTTTTAAACGTACTATTTTGTTTCCTTCTCATTTTCTTTTTCCTCCTCATTTTCTGAGCGTTCAAACAGTTGTGGCTTTGAGTAAAGACACGCATGATGATGACTGTGAAGCATATGCACACTACTTGTTATTTTACTGTACTCAGGCAAAAAGAAACGGTAACGATTTCAAATTTATAACGATATCCTCATATAATAAACATACATTCATATCAGTCTTCCTCTTAAAAAATAAGCAATGCCATTTCGTTTAGTTCACACAGTTAAAGTATAGGTATACGCGAATATCATTTTCTGGCATCGCTGCCATCATCATTTAGAAAAAGAAACAACAGTTTCCAACTTTTTATACTTTTTATAGCTCCGTGTCTCGAGCCGAACTGCTGTTGTTACCGGATCTGTTTTGTACCACGGCCACTGTGAGAAAGAAAGAGCGTCAGAGCAATGCTTTGCCTCTTTCCTATTCTCTTAAAGTTGGTACTTCCACAACAACTCTACTTCCAAGAAGAAGCACCTCCACCTTCCTCTAAATACTCTGTAGTAGTAGTGGAAAAGGAGAAGAGAAAAATATATCTAGCAAAACTAGAGAAAGTAGTGAACACTACAATATCTTGGGTACATCATCATCAGCACAGTGAACTGCCTTTCCACTATCAGTATTGCTTTCTTTCTCTTTTTCACCATTTTTTGGTGTGCCTTCTTCTTTACCCATCTACATTGCCACTAGAACATTTACTTCCTCTTTACTCTTGCCGTCTGATATGTTTCACTGTCGTAAACCTACTTTCATTTTCCCCTTTCCTTTCTCCAGAAAGAGGAAACTTGTTCTCGGATCAATACCAAAGTTCATACTAGTACAGACTAGACTATTTTTGAGAGAATATCCAGAACACATACATGGCTAGTTTAACTATGTTACTACTTCTTTCCATTTTATCCTATAACCGTTTTTTACCATAAAAGGGAAAAAACTTATACCTTCGCGGCGCGGCGGCGGAGATGGATAGACAAAGTTGTAATAATAGTATAATCTTCTTTCGCGAGATATGTTGGATGTATTTTATACGTGCAAGAACGGCAAAATGTGAAATGTCTAGCAACAATGTATTGCATCCATGCTTAGTTACGTTTTCTGAGGATACATCTAATATTATATACTGTACAATGTACATACATAATTTATATCCTTACTAACGTCAGCTAGAAGATAGTCAAGTCATAATGAAAATGGATAAGCTCTGTGGCAGTAATAACAATACACGCATAGAAGCGACAGCCGGATGCACTGCCGCTTGCAAAAATAGGAGAAACGCTTCAGAGATACCACATCTGGGAGAGAGGCGAACCAACTTTGCTTGAGTCTGTGTCTGATTGCACAAGAGACCATCATGCATATATATCTTCGGTAGAAAGAAATGTGTAGTCCTATGAAATAAATTGTAGGTCTGTAATACATTGTGTTGTTTTGCCTGTTCCAAAAGTGACATTTCGCTTGCGTAATGATCATGTACTTTTTGTATCATTCTTTGCATGCATCATCATCATCATCATAAATGTATGAAAATTCATACACCTAACAACGCATAACATGCAGCAACAGAGTTAGAACTCTTGTATTTCTTATAGATACAGGGTTATAGTGAAGCTACTAAACGACACAAATTGATGGGGATAAATTGAATACATTCACTAAGAAGAAAGCACGCGCCATCAAACTTCCATTAATTATACTGTCATTGCAGCTTAAATAATACTCAAATAAACAAAATGTACTTGAGAGTCATTTCAAGTCTGGTAATATGCTTCAATCAACAACCAGAAGCATAATACTAAATAATAAATTTAATAAGTAGTTACGTTGTGGCAGTCAATATTTAGGTATTATTTTGAATAATTACAATGTATCAAAAACTATGCTGCTGATAGGATTGAATGAAAGCAATGTTAAGAACCTGCGCACTTTGCAAGCACAATCAAATGGGAGATAAATGATTACTGATTACATTATCAAAAACGGAGAAAATCGTATCACTTTATTTTACTTTATCTCTCCTGTCTTCTCAAATGACATTCAATAATGTTTTTGTAGTAAGTAATATAAAAACATTAGTCCAATTTGCTTGATTTGTGGTGCGACATTAAGTTGGCAAAAGAAATAATGCAAGAGGAAACAGAACTTTTAAAACCAATATAACGTTTGCTTCTATGAATGCCTTAAATTATTCACACTAGACATATATGATGTTCATTAAACAATGCAGAAATTAAACATGAATGTTCTGAAAGGTCGGGTCGGGTTGACTACTTTAGTCTTCTGCACTCTGCATTATTGTTCTATCAGTAAAGACGAAGAAAGCAAGGATTAAATGACAGCTAGCCATGCAATCGCAGTGTTATTCTTGCAATTCTCTCTGAACATTGTCTCTTTACTCTACTACACATTTTATTTCATTTCATACAAATGGCAAGTATAATGCAGTGAACACGAATATGGTATAGCCATAACAATAAGAACAGCAAAAACAGAAAGGAGAAGAAAGGCTAAAGAGTGCAGCAGGCATTCCAATTTATTCTGTATCTCTGACTGACTGAGTAAATGGAACTTAATTGGAATCTATGGGAATAGTTCCCAATTATGAACAATTAAGTTAAATTGGGTCCAATCTAGCCAATGAAATCTGGAAGAAGAGAAAAAGAACAGAGAACTACGCCATGCCATCATTGGTACTTATGTGTGCACAACTGCGAGTTCGTCGGTCGGTGGTGGTGGTTTGTTTGCTCCTTTTTCGCCTGGTAGTGGCATGGCATATTATGGCGCACATAAAATGGGACAGACAGACAGATGCGACAAAAACAAACGTTCATGCCATGCATTCAGCCTCTCTCGCTCCCTGCCTGCCTGCCTGCACAAAAAAGGAGATAAATATACAAGAACAATGCAAACCGAAAGGGAGTATGGCAACACCAGAGACACTGGTGTAGTGTTAGTTTGGTATCAAAAACGTTCTCAGAATTTTGCTCGAGTATAGTGTTGCCTCTAATAGATTAAGGTCTACGTGGTTATTACTCTTCTTTTCTGAGCTGAATAAAGGGAAGCCAACAAACGGAAGGATGAGTGACTGACTTTGAATAGCTGAAATGAAATGGATGGCAAAAGCAAGTACTCTTTCATCTCTCATCATCATCAACTCATCTGATTATTACATTTGCCTTGTGTGTCTTTCCTCGTTACTTACTTTGCTCTTTTTCCCTTATAACAATCCATTCATTTACTCTCTATATCTTTTGTATATCTCTGGATGAGTGCAGCATATGTATACTCCAATTTATATCGTAGTCTCGTAATCATCGTGATCATCATCATCACCAACTCATCTGAAAACTCCATGAACAGCACAACGACAGTTTCAAGGAACACTCCCTACTCATACTTAATTTCAATACTCATCATCACTTTAATGAAAAGAACGGAAGATGAATGCATCCAAAGAGGAGAGGTTGGGCACCGCGCCGCGCTGCACTGTTGTTTTTACTTCAGTTAGCTTAGAGTACCTACTTCTTATTTACGCTGTAATCTGTCAAAAGCTGCTACATATGCAGTTGTTATTCTGAAATACGCTTATCTCACTCTTTTATAAGGTTTATACGAGTAATATAGCAAAAATGAAGTTGAGTTACAAAGTATTATTATTATTTTGGTGCTATATAGTCATTTTCATTTTACCATCGTAATAACAGTAGCTTTAGATTGTAAAATGATCATTATCGTCATCACGATCAAAATATAAAGAACTATCATCATAATATCTAATAATATTAATCGAAAAAAAAAATCGGCAGATTAGAACTGTGATAGTCATGAAGACATAACGAACATACATGCTCAAATACTTTCGGCTCTCAATTTATTTTCTTCTTACTAATTCTGACCCTTATCTCTTTTCTTTGTTTGTCACGTTCAACAACATACTCAGCTAAATAATCTTTATTATTATTGTAACATAACATCGTGTATTCATATCATATAGTGTGATTGTTATATGCATCATCATTCCAACCAATGGTATGATCATGACATGGCCTACAATATCCATTAGAAAGAGAGAGGGCAACTACCAAAAATTACTAAACTATAAAATATCAATGATTATTAGCGTTGTGCATTTCGGTACAGCTTCTTGTCTTCATATCGTAATGAACATGAAGATCAACATCACAGCTAACATTAAACTGTCTAACATAATATTACATCGTTGCGTTGATGGAGTCAGGTCATCCAAACAGTGTACCTTTCAACAATCTATTTTAAACCAAGCTACCCTAGTCATGTTCAAGCCAAATAAGAAGATAAACTACATTAACTCCTTTATTACACTTAAATTTTAGTGCTTAACTTCCATCACTGATTAACACAGCCTTATTTATAACTTCATGAAAGAAATTGAAAAAGATATTGACTTTTTTTTGTTCCGGTGGAGAAGGAGATTAAATATAAACTTTATTTACTCAATTGAGCTTAACTATCAGAACAGCACTTAGAAAAAATCATATACACAACAAGTGCTACTTACAATTAGTTGGAAAATACTATGTATGTATATATTTATATCTTGTACTTGTACCACGAGTGTTTTAGCTGATCTGATCAAACTGAAATATGTATCATAAAGATGCTGATGTGTTGCTAGCGATGAAATGGCTCTTTGGAAAATTTCCTCTTGGGTGATTAAAGTGGAATGTTGACGAGTTTTGTGTTGACTCTTACACGATTAAATTGACTCTGAGTCAGACTATTTTTTATACAACATAATGTCGTAGAGAATTGATAGCTCTCATAATAATAATGATGCATGATGATCATATTAATAGTACTAACAGTCAATATAAGAGCCACACAAGTTGTCGTTGATGGCAATTAGGTAGTTTATGCAAGACTTTCCAATATCACTTTTGAGAAATTCTATTTTTAACCGATGGAAATAAAAGTCCAAAGACTACCTCAACGCTCAAAAACATCATCACCGGTGGTATCAATTTTAACGACATGTATTCATTGCATTGAACAGATAAAAAAGTTTCTCGTAAATAACAACTGTTTCTGTTCGCAGGAAAGACAGAAAGACGAGCTTAAATATTGATTAGTATAGTCGAATGGCAGATTTATCTAATTTTTGTTTATGGTGCATTACGTGGCATTCTCTATTTGATATATGATATTTTTATACGTATGTTGCTCTCCTGACAAGAAATTCCTAAGAAGCTTAACTGAACTTGGTACATACACACAGTAAAGTAAACCATTTGTTGTCATTTTCGTTGTCAGAAACAGGCATGTGAGAAAAATGAATCTGCCTTGATGTCAGTGTAAGCTTCTCATGACACCATCATAGGTCTGTTCACTGATAAGAAAATGTATTGTTTATTTAGTGTTTCGAGAGTGTTAGTAGCTGACACTTTGTGATATTTTCGTCGATCTATTTTGCACAAACTACACATGGTATATCTCGAAACTTGAAATAACGGAATAAGCATATTGACATCGACCGCTAAGAACAAACTATAAAAATATATATGTTTGTTTTATATCCTGCAAAAAAGGACAAACCATTCATTACTATCACCTATTTCCAAACGACTTGGTCTATTTTAAAGCTTAATCAGAGCGGCAACAGCACGAACTTGAATGACTTTTTCCAGAAGATAAACTCATTCTATTCAGTTTTTTGGAAAATCTAAAATACATAGAATTGAAAGCTACGGAACATAAAGTTTTGCCTGTTATTGCCAAATCAAAACACATTTTACGAAAAAGTATTTTTAAATTGTTAACGTCAACGATTTTACGTCTTGTGTAAAATGTTACGCAATAACTGCTCTCCCTCCCAATCCCAACAACAACAAGTAACGATTCAACTAGTATAACTAAACCTTCTTTCACCACACCACATAATGCCACTAAACCCTCCATTCGTGGATCTTGATTTAGATAAATCCATGTTCATATGAAACTTAACAAATATTATCATGTATGTTGTATGAGTCATCTCTAAATCCTCTTACCTCAGTTAATACAAAATCACCTTTGCATCTTTCAAAAAAAATTTCAATGGATATTTTTATCGCTAGCCGAAAAATTCATAAAAACGTGTGGCAGAATGAGTATGACAGCTCTCTTTTTACCCTTCAAAACAACTCTGTTTTTGTTTGTGAACATAACATATTTTTTGTAATGCATACCAAAGGCACGTTTGCTACATCTCTCTTTATCCCTTTAATTCTACAATCTTCTGCCTTCACAACACAAACTCTTTTATCTTCCAGGAAATTCTCCTTTCATCCTTTTCATTAAACATATGTGACTCGACTGAGAGCACATCGCTCAACAATGATTCACATCTTCACTTTGTGTAAAAGTAATAAAAGGTAAAAATGGTTACACTAAAAGAAACCAAACAAGAGTATTAAACTTCACACATGTGTATGAGCCAGTAAAATATGATCTATATAATATGTAAGTATATTTCATCCTTTAAACATTTTACTTTTCTGCGTTGCATCTACGTTTTTGCTTTGTGGAGAAAGTACATTTAAAATTACACTAGCTTTTATACAATTTCCTCCTTGTGTATAATAAAATTACTTTCAAGGGAAAAGAAATTACCGACACAATTTTTCAACCACATTCAACTGATGACCAACTAGAGTGGCGTGAATGCAGAGAATATACATACATCGTATTACAAACTTTGGTCATTACATCTTAAATTATTCTATCCAGTTTTTAGAGTAGCCTTATAAAATAAATGTACGTACAACATTAAGGACAGAATTGCTTACCAACATTTTGAAATGAACGAAGGAACAAAATGAGAATGCGACGCGAGGAGTGAAAAAACATTGAAAAGAGAACACAACAAACACACAAAGGAAAAATAAAAAATAAAGTTTTTGTGGTGCTTACCTTGATGCTGTCGTAACACGCAGTGACTCTTCCATTCTGAACTTCCACATTAGCTGGAGGATGGGCAAATTTGCACTCTGTGTCCGGTCTTGTGCACTTATTTCTCTGAAACTCTCTGCAAACTTCTAACTGCAACCACCGTGAGTCCTTAATGTTCAGTAAATTATTCATATTTACCATAGCCATGATGATGGAGTGTTTTATGAGATGACCTGAAGTAAGAACAATACACAACAAATTACTTAGCACTCGTTCGTCTCTACTAATCTGAAATGTGGTAACTTTTCAGATTATTTTTTCCCCTTTGACAAATTTCTAATTGCAATTGCGAGAGAAAACGTAGTTCACAAATGTTTCTCAACTTTATAATTTCAGTGTTCTTTTTTTACGAGAATTGGTTTTATGTTGGTTTGAGTAGAGAGGTTTTGCTACAACGTGTGTTCTGAGACAGAGAGCACAAACAGTAATCGTACAAAATGAGAAATAAACACGAGTACAAATACAATACACTTTGTATTTTTAAAACGGACAGTTAAAAGTTAGTGTTGAATGTATGTAAAGTGGTCACTTCTTTGTTGCTTTTTGTTATCACAAATGTGCATGGATTGTTTACTACACGAAATACTGTATATGATTCACAAAAATAATTGTATGTGTTTCTTGTAGAGAAATGGGTTTTTAAAACGAATGTAAACTTGTTCTGGTGAATGTTGTATAGTAGACAAACAAAATGTTCAACTTGCTTTCTTTATTTTCACACACGAAATGTGGTATTACATATGTATGTAAATTATTTCAGTCTAGAGTAAAAGTGAAACACACGTCTATAATTTTTGCACTTTCAACCGAAGAACAATAGTAATTGCTGAATTTAGCAATGGTGAACGTTTATGTAAATTATGTATGTATACTCATAAAAATGTTCTCATCAGCAAGCAGTGGCTGCTGAATGGTATGATGAGGAAGTGAATGCAAAATAACAAGAGCACTTTTCCCAGAAGTGAAAATACGTTCGTTCTGTTTGCTGGAGAAAGAAACAACTAACTAGAAAACCCTGTCTCGTAACAGTAATAACAAGTGAAACACGATAATTTGCCAAAAATTTTCTTTAAAGTCCTGTCTTTTATGTCCTCAGGCTGGCGCCAATCTGACGGACAGGGGACCATAATCGTTGAAACTTTCAGTCACGCCAATGACTGGTTGGTTGTTGGTAGTACCCAGCAAAGGCATATAAAAAGCACACACTTTTGATATATATGTATGTGTGTATGCGTAACGTGTGAGTTTCCTTTTATATTTTGCTGCTGCACGTAAGCAAATAAAAGCCGAGACAGGCAGAGCGAGTGAGAGAGAGTTGACTAAGTTTGGAGCGAGAGAGTGAGTAGCAAATAAGAAAATATTTTCTCCGATGAATCTTTCAGCATTACCTTCTCCATGCACAACCAAAATGGTACTGCCACAGCTACCGACCGAGCGAACGATGCACAAGCTCAAGCAGCACGACAAAAAGGAGAAACAGCGAAATCACAAGAGAAGTAAGAACTCTTTTTGTATACTAGCAGCCGTGGAAGCATTCATGTACAACTACGAATTCTGTTCTATTTGGCTTCGTGAACGAGTTGAGTGGAGAGAGAGACTCGCATTGCAATAAACTGCACTATACTTGGAGTGGAATAGCTAAAGGAAGGCATATACCACCTTCCAAAAAAACTGAGGAGAGCGAGCGCAGAGAAACAGAAGATATGCTTTCTGTATATTTATCTTGTGGAGAATTCAGAACTAGTTTCGTGCATGCTTAGAGAGGTAGGCTGAATCTCTTTACTGTGTTGTGAGAGCACAGAAACACAACCTAATAGAGTTGGCTGTCTGACACTTTGCTTCGTGTCCTTACAACGTAACCAAACACAAATGCTTCTCTACACCAACCAATATAAGAACAGCAGGAGATTATACTGATGTTGTGATGATATTGACTACAGAGTATCAAAAATATATGTACGGCTGAGAGAGAGAAAATGTATTATGTAGGTGTAGGTGCATATAGCACAACAAGCAAGGGCACAGGAGAATGAAGTATGCACACATTACAAAAGCTGTAAGGAAAATGCTTTTTATAATAACCAGTTTCAGTATCGTTGAGCAAGCTGGAACTTTACTTGTACTGCACAAAATGCAATTTGATAAAGAGCCATTGTTATGGGTTGAATTAGACGGTTCGTGGAACCAACATTAATTGTCAGAATAACAAGTTAAATGAAATGTAAACTTATACTGTTTCGAATTTATCGACATTTTTAAGGAGAACCACAGTCATTTACTGTTTGTATATAGCTTGAAACGATTCTGTTACACAGCGAAGAATAATTAAATATATAGAAAACATGGAACACCTGCGCAACAGTAATTGTTGCAATTCAAAGAATATAATTAGGGCTACTGATGACAGAACGACAGAACTAGGGGGAAATGAGGTTTTACACATACCAATATTCTAGATACAAGTAGACAGGAACAAAACACTCAACTCTTGAAATCTAATTTTCGAGTGTTGTGCTTTACCCGTCAATTTTCCCTAGAAAGAAAAGATTTACACTCTTCCATAAAATTCATTCATATCCAAAACTTTGTGAATGCAGAATAAGTTTGAAAACCATACAATGCAGAAAATACGCAGCTTAGCTGAAATCTTTGATGGTCTTACGACATCACTTCCTGGAATATGGAACAAAAAGATAAGTTTCAACATCGTCAAGGCGTCATATTTATTTATACTCCTTGCCAGAAGAAAAAAACTGCTAAGTCTGTCTTTACATATATAATTTAACTCACAAAAAGTCTTAAGTACCTCCAGTCTTTACTGCAGCCACATATTATCATGGCGCATGTGACTAACAAAACCATGTCATGGATTTTCTGACTTTTGCTCAGCATGAATATATGCTCATACGATTTTACGGCGATTGGTGTGGTGACGATGACGATGATGAAGCTTCTTTTGCTTTGCATGTGCATATCGTGATATAAGCTTGTGTAAAGTAAGTAAACCCTGAAACGCTGGAAAATATAAGGAAGGGCTCAAAAGGAGACATTGAACTGACATTCATCCATTTATATATATGCTGCTATCTAAAATATCATGTTTTACGGATAAACAAAAATAATCTCGCAGTCAGAGTCAGCTCACCAGAAACGTAAAAAAAGTTACACGTCATTACAAAGCTATCTAGACAATTTTTTCCCTTCTTGTCTGGTCTTTCTTCTGCATTTTAAAGAGTATTTATTAGGTTTAAATGTAACTTCCACTAAAAGGCTGTCAGAAGGATGTGTAATATCTCTAAACAATATGTATGTATGCATAGCATATGCAGTAAAAATTGTAAGAAAAACGGGATGCATTTCTTCTTCCATCTACTAATCTGTCTGTCAGATATGAAAGCCAACAGCATGTATCATACAGATCATTTAGTTCATTCACTCTATGTACTGTTTCAACATTTAAGTAAATACAATAAGGTTTTATGAGAAATCATATAATACTGTCTTATTTCTCTTTAGCATTTTAGTAAATATTCCATCGCAGAGTTTACAAGTCCCAATTTTACAATTTTCAAATAAATGTTACTTTGGACCTATCTTCGTGAATGACAACGAGGTTTTTAAGAAATACAAATAAAATATAATACTTTCTGAGAAAAGACGAATGGTAGATATATGTGTACACGATGTAGACCTGAACAACACCTTTTTAACGTTCCCGTTCCTTCTTTAAAAAGTTTCATGCTATTAATACAAGAAAAAATGTAATATATCTATCGATTTGTAGCGTAGGTTGAAATATATTTGTAGTAGCATTAAGCAAAGAGTAAAATCTGATACAGCAAAGTGGCGAAACTTGTAGCAAAACGTGAGTTTTCGTGTCCAAACTCTTTTTACAAGATAAAATGCAGAACTAAACAAAATGAAACTAATAAGAGGTTTTTGTACCTACTGCATAATAATGCCACAACCCTACTCTACATTCTGGTTTTATAAATTAATGTTAATGTGTGTTTATATGCAAGCTAATGTAGTTTTGCTAAAAATGATACATTACAGAACTCTGTTAAACTGAATTGGATTTTTAACACCGGTCTCATAGTTCATAATGAATAATATTAATGGTGAAATACTGGAAAATGTCATCATCATGTCGTGTCACCGTCAGTAGCAACACACCACCCGTCATTTCTTCCACTCAGAAATCATAAACAAATATGACATTCATAGCTTAACGTATAACCTTTTACTAAGAAATACGTGCCACAGACCAAAAAATCACAACTAGTGAGAAATAATATTTTGGTCTGGTTTCCTTTCTACAGAAGAAATTGATAACAGGCTGCTCTGCGTCTGTGGTACATATTTTAAGCATGTATGTTTGTATATAGTATATTCATCTATATAAAATTCATACCAATTGGGAAAACTTTATTACTGCATATATCATTTTACCGGTTTTTATCTGTCCAATGAAAACCCAAGGATTAAATTGAGGGTTAGCAAAAAAAAGTAGGAGAGGAAGAAAAACAAGGGAAATGTCACGAATTGTGCGAGCAGCCATTCGCACGAATTAATATATGTACATGCCAAAAACGAGGTTTGCATTTGCAATATAGCTAACTTTTTCATCGTATTCGATTTCCATGTCCAATTAACGTAAAGTGATTCCTTGTTTCCATTTAGACTGTGTTCCCTTATTACTAGTTTCATGAATAAAAATTGAATGGGATGTGACTTCATATGAGATATGTTTTCAAATTGCAGAAACGCCTCGAACATGTATATGATGTATTTACTAAGCACACATCAAACAATCTTTCATGGCTTACATAAAATTGGGATCCGTTTTATGAACTTATTTACTGCGTACATTTTCCTTTAATCCAGCTTTTTTCTTTACGGTTTGTTTGATACTAGTAGTAAAAAATTCTCAACTCTAATCGACATTTAGCGAAACAGGAGTGTTTGTTTAGTATATTAAATATTTAGTTGCCCATATATGCATACCACATTAAATATAATTTGCATTTCTACTTTTTCTATCACAATAATCCTACAAGAGGAGGAAAACTTTTTAACATTTCCTGTACTCATCTTTGAAATATTGCATCGTAGTGCTCTCTTTGGCTCATGGTCATAACTCAATTAATAATTTTTTTTAATTTTGAATAAATAATGGGCAAAAAATAGTTCGCCTACTAGGATTTACTTCATTTAAGCAAATCACACACTATTTACTTTTAGAAACCACAATAAAGTGTGTTCAAGTTTTTGGCAATTTTAAAACTATGTCTACAGACTTTGTCCGAGCCCGAGAATGTGTACATATGCAAATGATGCCATTGTTTTACAAGTAGCAAAACGATGCCAAATGAGTAGTTTTATTTGCTCTCCCCGAGAATCGAGTTTTTATCTAGCAACATTTACTTACTGTACTAATAATCGTGTTGGCTGTCAGCGGATCCCTTTATACCATACATACTTATATCGAATCCCGCAAACCAGGTGCGATAAAAATACAGCAACAATATACATACAATACTCTTTCGTTTGGCTGTGCATTATTAGAATGCATTGTAATTTTTTCTAACAGTAAAAAATAAACAATAATGATGCAGTGAATTTGAATGAGAGAAAGGACAGCTGCATTCATAGCATTTTTTTCTTTTCCAACTAAACACATTATTATTATTCCTTCTTTCCAAACTATCACTTTCAACTCAACTCGTTGATTAACCACGTTACCAAGAACGTTTTTTTGTTTCTGGTGGCCGTAAAAGCTTAGTAGGCAACTATAAATGCAATGATGGATCAGTCTAACGAAGAGAAGGGTAGCTTTAACTGTTAACATGCAATCTATAAACTTTACTAAAAGACATGGCATACAGGAAAATGGTGGTAGCGGCAGCAAACAAAGTTTGTCTCAGTTACCATGTTTGCATCCAATTTGCTAAACTTAGCAAAGGAAAAAGAACCAATTCAAAGTATTTTTGTGATAAATCCACCCATTTGATTGTTATTAACTAACTCAATGCATAGAGAGATAGAGAAAAACGTCTCCGCACCGGTTATCACCATCTGGCATGCGAATTACTGACAGGAAAGTTAGTTCGCGAATATCGCTAGATAAAATTATCGCCGAGGTGATCATCATGCAAAACAGACCCAAGACAGTAGAAAACTACTTAGTCATATACATTTTTTGCATTGTATCCATTTAAATAATTGTGCTGTTTTGTCACTTGTGCAATTAGTTCTCTACAAAGCATTGACCCGTTCTCGTTCTCTGTAAAACGTAAGCTCTTGGACATGACATGAGTAAAGGGTGTGCTTGCAAAATATAATGTTGTCAATCATCTTTCGTATGATACGAGAACATAGAAAAAATATATTTTAGCCCTGTCATCAATTGCACTGCATTCATCAAAATTATGAAATAATTACCAGCTATTATGCTTACCATCACTATTATCATATTTTGAATTCTACAACTGCATGCAATTCTCTAGTGAACTGGACTCGAGTTGGAAACGGAATAAGCTATATCAATTTCCACATGCTATAAAGTAGTAAATACTTTTACTATAGCTCTATGTTTCACAGAAGGCACATATACAAATCCATAACTCATAAGTTGTTTGTCCACCCTTTCACCACCCAGTTCTGTACTGTACTGTCCTCAAAATATTTATTACCTCAGAAAACTAAGCGAATGACGAACTTTTGCCAAAATTTGCACCATTTACATAAGGATCAGATGTCATGAGTGATAATGAGGAATGTTTACATGACAGAGAGAGTAGTTGCAGATGTATATGTTGTAAAGTAAACAGTCCAATTGTATCTTTGAATTTTCATGTTCATGTACTTGAATACTTGGAATTTGTTTCATTACAGAATATCAGCAAAAGGGAACTAACGCCAAAACCCATTCCATTCTTCAAAAGGAATGAGTGCGTACCGGAAAAAACATGGGCTACTAACATGTTCTACAGACATCACCGCTATGATGATATGAGCGCAAAGAGAAGAGTTGTCTTTAGAATCATTTTCCTGCATCTGCATTCGTGCATGGCACCATTGACTGACGCTAATCTTTGCCGTCAGCACAAATACATGCAGACACAACAGCATAAGAAAAGATGTTTTCGTTGTAAATATCCACTCCACCATGGATATCAAGAAAATTCATTCAAGTCATTTTAGTAACAACTAGAAGAATGTAAATTCTGAAAAGAAACTACCGAAAGCGGTGTATGATTAGATGAATATGATGTTTGCAATG
>JAQFXM010001978.1:0-27699 GCA_034693345.1 Entomobrya multifasciata
TTTCGACAGTGAAGGCGTCTGAATGACACCACCACTTTTAACCTGAAAAATTAGTACATAACTTGTTGGCAGGGTGCTTGCGTGTCCATGATACATTACCTTAATGCATGTTTCTCAAATTGAACTAGGAAACCTAATTAACGAATATAAGGGGGGGTTGTTATAACTATTGCATTGTATGTACTTTGAGTTCGTGGAACTTTGATGAATGTCTACCTTGCATATTTAAACAAACGGACTTCCAAATGAAGGCGTCTTAAAATGATGCACAACTTTTAAGAGGTAGCAGTTACGACATTACTTACCTTAACCCACGGCATATGTATGTATATCGTATTGTACGCGTCGGTAGTATATTCCTCTACCTACTACCACAAACAATTCTTGGAATCTATATGCATATTGTATGGATATCATTTTATGTTTTAAGTGTTTTCTCAAAGGTTGTTTTACGTATTACATTGTAAGACAAACAAAGCATTTCACTCAAATTTCTATCTGGAAGTGATTCCCGTATTTTACATATGTAATTTGTGATTAGGAAACAAGCAGTTTTGAATGTGTTATTGATATGTTCTTCATTGTTCTATGAGATGTTTTATTTAAACTGGTTTCATGTTGCTGACAGTTTCGTTAATTAATCAACAAGCTATAATCTAAACAGAAACAAATGAAAGCGAAATTTGAGGTCTTAACTGATGGACAGATAGGCTGACAAATACAAAGGGTCTGAATTTGAAGCAAATTCAATTGCGTTCCAACAGTTTCGCTAGATACTTTTTACCTTCATACATCAAATTTTGGGATGGCTTGTTGTTAGCTCTTGCCATACGTCCAACATTTTGTTTCGCAACTGATGTTGAAGTAGCTTACATTACATGACTTCGGGCTACAGTGCCAGTGATCAATAGTGAGGAATCCCAACGGATTGACGTTTATGATATAAAATATATCGAGATTTTGCACTCTTTATTTCCAAATCTTTTGGTTAATACGCTGATATGCCACCTCAAAGCAAATCTTGTCATGTCATACTTATCTATATAGCCCAAATTTTTAAAGCAGTTTCTCTACAACAAAAAAAAATCTGTAAAAATATCGCATACTCGTCAGTATCATCTCTTTGAATCCATCCTGATACGATTACTCTGGTTGTGCGGTCAAACTTTTCAGTTAAGTGAAAGCGAGACAAAATGCATGACCATAAACACATACATAACCACATGCTTCCCTTTTATTTTGCTAATCCTCCCTCCGGCAACACGTCGACTTGAATTGGAAAAGAATCCCAAAACACGACGATGGAATCCAACTACGAAAAAGAAACACAATATGCCCTCTGGAAGCAACAAAACATTGTTTGAGAACAGCGCATTAATATTACGTTATAAACGATATTTATGTTTTTATTACTAACATTCTTCTTTTAGTAGTAGACTGGACTGAATGATGGTTTAAACATTTTAAGATAAAACTCTGTTTGAAAGTTCAACCATAAAACTTTGCTGAAATGATGTGTTGCTTGTTAGAAGGTCTAGTGAACGACACCACATATTATATAGTGCATACCATATTGAGAAATACCTAATACTGCGATGTTCATAGCAGTAAAGCAAAAACTCATAATTTTTCCTTGTCCTGTTTCACATTCGATTTCTTTCTTTCCTTCGATCCGAGAGTAGCCGACTGAATTAGCTCGCACTTTCACGAGAGAAAATATATATACTTTTACCGTGAGCTCTGTGCTATATATGTACATAATATATTTTACATACCCATATGGCAGGCTTTTTTTAACGGAAAAAAGTTTATATGTAAGTCAAGTATGTGTTTATGAAAAGTGGTTGTAAAATCGTGTATCTTGGCGTTGTTATTGTAATGCATAAATCTACGTAACACTGAATTACAAATAGCTTGCATCCTCATTTTCTCTGCTGTCTTTCACTATTTTCTCTTAATATGTACTTACTATACTATAACTATACTACATCCACAGGTTTGACATTAAATTTTACATTCCCTGGAAAAGTTACTTCCACATATCCTTATGCTGTTGCTGTTATAATCATTTATCAGAAGTGAAACTTAGTTTTGATGTTTGTAATATCTTAAAACACGAACTTTTTAATGAGCATGGTCAAAAGTGGCTAGATACTTACATAGTCAGTCAGCATATTTATAAAACAACACCAAATGTACATTTCAATGGAAAAATCCTTTCCATTTCTACATTATGACAGATAACGAAATATATATCCTTTGAAATCCATCGTGTCATCTTCAAGGTAGGAACAAACTAAACTGATTTGTGAAAGAAATAAAAACCTACATAATCTTGACTTTTTCTGGCATGTCTCGGACGCACAAAGGAAATCATTGACGCCACAAGCACTACAAATGCTCTCTCGTATAGCTTTATTGTATACTTATGACATGACATTCATACACGAGCAAAATATCAATGTGATGCAGGCTTTTCTTTCGCTCGCCTGGAAGAAAGGATTTTCTCAAAGAAAAATCCCAGCTCGAGCGTCTTCGCGTTGTCTTTGTTGTACACACATTTATTTTTATGCTCCTACGCATATAATGATCCTAGTAGTCATACTATCACCTCTTTTTTATGAATATAAGGTTTTGTTTTATTTTCTCTGTCGGTGAAGGTAGCACGTTTTGAATACCTATACTTCTTTACACCAAGTCGGTCGATCATTTCACACTCGCCTATATTCATGCTTATCCTTGAGTATAACGTGGAGATAAAAGATAGCATTTTCTTTTCATCGTGACGGTATATAATGTAACATTTTTCGAGTAACTGATGTCTGAAGAAACTTGCTGTTTTATTATAATGTATCTCTGCAGCTGTGTTTTCTTTTTTCGTGCACTTTTTAAGTTGCATATTATCAGTTATAGTATTAAAGCCAAACGGCACTGCAGTAGCAACGGCAGACAGAGAAATACAGCAACAGGGAAAGGAAGTGACATGAATGGATGGAGGAAGGGAAAGAGAAAAAACATCCTATTGAAACAGAACAGCTCGTAAAAATATAATAACATGTAATGTTGCTACCTAATTCCAAAGAAAAAGGATATATGGGGAAAATGATGGGATGAGAATACTGCTTCTAGCAGATTTACTGGAAAAAAGATGCTTTAACGTTCATGGAATTTTTTCTTGCTTCCATCACCGTCAAAGTATGTACTTGTTTGTTAAAGAAAGCATGTACTGTAACAACAACGCATGATCCAGTTTTCCAGGTAAAAGTAAACATGAATATGGGAAAAAATATAATAAATCCCTACTTTTAAATGTTAGATAGCACATTTATTTGGTCAGTTTGGCCTGTACATAAACATAAATTGCGAATGTGAATCTTTTTTATTTATCATTTAAAGTATACAACACGATAATATTAACAACAGCTTTCTCTTTCAATACTTCCTTTTACGTGTTCTGCACATGGTGTGTAGTGTATAATAAAAAGGGATTTTGAGAATGAGGATATTGTCACTTTGCATAATAATCACCTAAAAATTTTATTCATACTGTGTAAGCACATTTTGTAATAAAAAGTAGTTTTCTGGAATGATTTGTAAAGTGGTTAGGTGACATAAAGAGTGCTACAACCAACCAACCAACCACTCACTTTTTCTTCTCTTGTATGGCTTTGTTTTATTTGCATGAGTATATGAGATGAGATGTCATCATATATGTAGAATTCCTTCAATATGTATATGCATATAACTTTGCATGTAGTAAACCGTGATTTTTATTGTAATACAAAGACATGTCTTTGCATCATTTTCAACAGCCATGCAACGTTCCTGTTCCTGCGACAGAGCTTCAATAGATTCGAAACACATACTGATATGGTGGGTGAGGTAAGCAACCACTACTACGTTCATCACCACCGTCGCTCAACACGAAGTTAAGTGAAATTCAACATGATGTGTTGAAAGTAGACCGTTATCTCAACAAGAAGTAATGGTAGTTGCACCAAGGCAAAAATGGAGTGGTGGTGGTGGTGGCAGATATTTCAAAGAAACAAGGAGATAGGTAGGTAGACTTTCTCCTTGTCCAATTTACATGGTAGAATGCGCAGTGTAAATATGTACAGAGACCAGAAATACATAGATGTTGTGTGAAACCTTCTTGGGAATGTAATAAGTTGATGGTGGATGGGGATACTTTCAGTTTTTCATAAATATTTAATACTTTTATGCATTCTAAAACATGTTCCTCTATTTTCTTCCTCTTTCACAATGCCACGCTTTACTACTTTCCTGTAAATGGTGATGCTTTTTCTACATTAGTTTCACAAACTTTTAACAGAATCATGAAAAACAAACCCAAGACCATATTTCCCCTCAATTTTGTCCTTCCATCTTACAAAATTGCATGATATATTTACATACAACTACCTACACTTCAACTACTGGAAACCTTTTTCCAAAAGAAAAATTTCCTGAGTATAGATAAACGTAAAAACACCTGGAAAATTGCCGTATGCTTAACAAATGGCTTTTATAAGAACAAGCATAACTTTTATCAGTAGTGTCGGCAACTGTGTTTATGTTATCATTTGGGCGATAATCGTGGTCACATAACGAGTTTTCCCACCCGTTATACCTCTGAGGTGAGTTGTGTTTCAGATATATAATATTTTCATTTTATCGTGCCAAAATTATATGAACGTGAGTAAGCATTTGTATTGTTTCATGAATGACGCTAAGTCCAAAACGTGAATTTGGAAAAATAAGTAATCCTATTAGTGGATCGACATGAGCGACAAATATGGATCCTACGCGTATCGCTAGTGTCAACTTGATACACAAGACAGCTTTCATCTCACTGCGATACACGTATCATATCGTGACTTTGACAAGTCAGCTTTTACTTTTAGATCAAGTTAAGTTCGAAAATGTATTAAAGGTGTAACTGAACACTTGGAGTAACTAAGGTTGATGTGATAAGAAATATGAAATATATCGACAAGAGCAGAAGTCATGTAAAGCATTTTACTTGAGACTTTTTTCCAAAGGGTAGAATAAATACGTAGAAAAAGAAATCTAGGGAGTGTGTCATGTCATCTAACTTCTTTTCCTTTGAATTATAATAATATACCTAGATATAATCTATAGCTGGATAGAGATATGTGTTTAAGGTAACAAGATCATGAGAATACCTATGTACGGCTCCATGTAAGTACCTATGTAAATACAATGACGGTTCTGGTTGAAACGAAAAAACCACCTTGTGGCTACAGTAAGAAAGCAAGTGTGCAAGCCGTTTCCAGGATATGTATCGAATTCTAGCATAGTTATATCTTGTGTGTTTGGTTGTGGATACTTTGACATTGCATTGTGTGTGCTTTAGCCAAGTTAGTCGGTTGCAAAGGATCACACTTTTTCTGGATTTATCATTTTACCTTCATTCAAAAAAGTTGAATTGATTGAGTTGATGATGATCGCAATATAGCAGGTAAACCCTTTGTGATGCGATATGCGATGTCGGATTTTCTGTTAAATATTTATCTAGAACGTCATACTATGTAATGTAGGTACTCCAGCTCCAGCCTAGGAATATATTTTGATAAGGGTTTATGGTTCATTCATTTATCGATACGTGATACAAGCCAACCAGATGAAGCGAATAACACATGCGTTTTTGGCTAATACTCTATCAAGTTTAGCGAAGCTCGTAAAATTAAATATGCACTTTAGTTATAGAGAGAAAGAAATTAAAATTACGGTTTGCGTGGGCGTAAAAAAGTAACGCCCCCAGAAAAATGTGTCTGTTTTTTCGTAAATTTTAAAGGTCACCGAGAAATGCTTTCATATTTTTTTAAAGTTAGTACTTCTACTTCTACCTTTTAAACATGTGTACTGTACTATACTATAAGTAGCTTTGTTTTTTCAATCCTTGAAAGTTCCCTAAATTTACTAGCCTGAAATAGCGTTGGTTTTAGATGCATATACTAAAAGTTACATATGTATTACTTTACTTGTGCACATTGCTAAAAAGTGAATTTGAAATTCCGAAATTTTTAGCAAAAATGCCATATGCACCATATCAAATTCAACTCATAGCAAACGCACATATATATTATATATTTCCGCATACACCGGTATTTTATCGTTATCCCACCCTGCTACAATTTTTTCAATATAGGGAATGACAGTGAGTATGAGTAACATACACATGAGATTTGTTAGGATGGGAAAAAGATTTTCATCTAAAATCTCAGCATCGCTGACAAACACAAAAAAGGAATTCTTGGTAGTAGACGTATTATATATGTATGTAACCCCCAAAGTACCGACTCTAGACTAGTATAAAAGGAATTAATTAAAACGTTCAAAGGAATAACTACATCATAACATAAAGTTCTTGTTGTGATGTAGAAACGGTTTATCATTTGATAGCGTTAAATTAAAATAAGAAAATGTGATAAAAGAAACTAGCTATTTCGTAACAGATGTAACAAACAGTTATTAGACATTGCCACTATATGATGTAGTATCTTCATGAAGATGTCATAAAAACGTGTTTTCACACTTTTCATATAGATATCTTTTCCTTATTTGCTTTGCTTTACGTAATATATGATTTTTATTCCCCAAGGGAGAATGATGTTGCAAATAAAGCAAAAAAATAAGTGTTTACCTAAAATTAATAAGACAGTTTTCTTGGTAAGAAATGAAATGATATAAAAGTTGAAAAAATAGTGACAGACAAAAACTTTGAAATCTAAACAAAAATTATTTTATTACTTTGAATGACATCATACTACATTATCAAATCAAGACACGTGGGGGTAGTTCTAAAAAATTGTGGGCGAAATAACAATTTCAAAAAGTTCTCTAGAAATATAGTTCTGCTTAGTAAATTTGCTTGTTATAGCTTGTTTAATTGAAAAATGTTATTAAACTGATGTTGTCAGTGTTGACACACATTTGTGCCTCGTTATCAATTAGGTTTTTAATGCTGTATTATAGGAATTTCTAGATACGCCCTTCAATAATTTAGATTTTATACGAAAAATTCTCATGATTCTCAGATAATTTCAAATATACGTCATAAAAATCTTTAATTTGCAACTTAAAGTCTCGTAAATGTTAACTGACAAGAAGTAAAAATAACTTTGTCACAATATAAGTTGCATGCACCATTTTATTATTTACATGCTAGGTGTAATATATATAGATGTTACGATATCACCAAACGCAAACATGAATACGAGTGATTTTTATACGTTTAATATAAACCATTATTTTTTTAGTTTCAACGAGAAATTAATATCATCAGAATATTTCAACTTATTGTTTGTTTAAGATTTCAAAAAACATTTTTACAGCTTTGTAAATTGACGAGTTACGATTACAAAAATCTATCTTTCTTTAAATATCACGAAATCATAATTACTGTCAGTTAGATTAAGAACTTATTTGGGGTAAACAAGTAAAAAAGCATTTAAAAAGTTAGCATGGTGCCAGCAACAATGTAGGCAAACAAGCACATCTATCTATCTGTCAGTATTTTTGTAGAGACTATCATTTCATTACATTCACAAAAAAATTGCTGTACTTTTTTTTATCAAAGTACAACACCCATCCAAACAGACATACGAAGAGGCTGACAGAGCGTTAAGAAAAAGTATTAAAAATATTCTAGCATCAATGCTTAACTCGGAAGAGATTTTATCCTTTGTAAACAAGGAACTTGCATGAAAATTATCATAAGCTATCATAAAACATACTGTATACCAAAATAGGATGTATCATTAATACTTTATTTATAAAGACACAAAGTTGACTTGAATCTCTTTAGATCATTTCCTGATAATCAGAAAACAAGCTGATTCTGCATTATATGAAATGACATACACAATCCACGATCTAACGAATAGCCTACTATAATGGTCCACGTTGGTAGTTTTAAGTAAAAAAAAGTGTATTAATGGCAAAAATAGGCACGGGTATTATCTATGTATGTTTGTGAAGTGCATTTTGGCAAGAAAATCTGTATTTCTTTATTTGTACACAGACACTTCCTAACACACATCTCATCCGTAACACGCTAGCCTATAATAAAAATTATAGTCCGTGACGGAATCACCTAGCTTTATCTACATCACGAGTAAAATAAAAACGAAACAAGAGGTGCTCCTCCGGTTATCCTTTTAAAAAGGTATAAAATACAATTTAATTAACTTTGATCCAGTTACTTATATTTGATATTTTTAATTTTTGAACAACTGTGCTTTTAACAAATAGTTTTTTCTAAAACGAAAATTATGGGTATCTACAAATTACAACTGCTTTTGGATTAAAAAGAATGAAACTTCTAATAAAATATGTTTTTCTTTTGTTTCTGCAAAATATTGTTTTAAAAACATAATACATAAAAGAGCAAATACATAATACATACATAAAGTCATCGTATTTCTAATGAATATAATAAGAATATTACGGAAGTATTTACTGTTCATTGTATTCATAAATTTGACTGGTATTACTAGAAGGAACAATCACTCCCAATTAACATTATTATCCATATCTGACTCATCCCTGCTTCATATTTTCTTCAGCGTTCCATCATTCGAGGTGTTTTGATGGTAGCTTTTGAATCATATTATAATTCAGCTAGCGTACTCTCTAACTAGCAATTTTATATTCCGTACTATACTCATTGTCAGTGGTACTTAAAATGCAACATAAATGCATCGAGTTATGATCATTATCATGATAATATGGAGAAACTCCTCATAAGATTCAATCTGGTCAATTGTGGCGTATAGATCTAATAGTCGCACTCATTTCACCGAAATGTAGCATAAGACTAGTCGCTTCAACAATGCAAAACTTATAAGTTCAGTTTAAAGAATTCTTACATAAAACATGTTCAGTATCCCGAATTCAACCCGTTGCCAAAACAAGTGTTCTTAAAAAATGTACATCAATGTATGTATTTCCTTAAACAACGTCTACAAAATATTTCAGCGAAAAAAATCAGAGACCACAGCTGCAGCTGGGGAAAATAAGTTGTTTTTAGGCTGTTTTTGGTTTTTAAATATTTCTTTCATTGTTCACGAATTCATTGATATTTTTGTAAGCAAAGTTCTTGGTCGACCAATTTTTAGAACTTTTAAATTTTAACATATATGATTGGTTTAACAAAGGGACCTTGACTGTTGGAATATGATGGCAACTGGCAACTATTATAGCCTTTTGTCAGTCTTATCTGCGGATGACAATATTTTGGTTGAGTATTTATTTTGGTTACATCCGTTTTATTGTTATGTACCTACGAATGCAAACAAATCACACGCTTGACTACATTTTATGTTCTAAACTCGCAAATGCCCATCCAAAGGAACACATACCTATAGTATGCATTCAGATTTTATTATCATTAAAATATGTGTCGTAATTACAATTAAAGAATTGTGTAGATACGACTTATATGATTTAATGGCGAGGCTTCGCCTCGTCTACTCATATAATCTTAACAATGTAGTATGAAACTCGCATGTGTATTTTATGTATGTATTTTTGATGGTAAAGAGAGAGAGATACGATATGAGGCAGTTCTGATATAATGGCAAATCGGCAAAAGTGTTTCAAGTTATGAAAAGGACTTGCAAGATCAGGTATCGATAGTTAAGGTGAGACAAGAAGTAAAGATGTAAGACTGAGAGTAAATGATTCACATACAAGTTTTTTTATAACCTATCAGTAAACCAGTATACCATTAGGTTCTTTCATTTAAGACGCTTCTCCTGTTCTAGCACCAACATCATTTTGTATTCGTCGAAAGGTTATAGACAAGCAGACGAGAACGCTACTCTAATTATCCTTATGGGTTGGTTGAAAAGCAACACCGCCTCATAATACTACCACGACTCATGTCAGTCCATCCACCTCAACTATGAATCGAAGATCGAATAATAAATTTATGTTTTGTACTTACTTACTTACATACATACATTCATACACATAGTTATCAATGAAAAATGAATAGTTTGTTATTATTTACATGCTATAAGCAAAAGTATCAATAGACAAGAAAAGAGCAGGTTTCATTTGCGTGCGTGAGTGTCTTTTTGGCATGTTTGAAAAATTCAAATGAGAACCTTGTAATAATGATTATCATCACACTAACTGCAGTTTCAGTCTAAGCCCAACAAGTCGGGAGTAAAGAAAGAGCGATTTGGAGAAAGAGCACATTAGAATTAGAATCTATGGTTAGCAGAGAGGAATTCATTTTCAACTTGCTTTTTTGAAAGGAGTAACTTGTTATTACATTGTTGTACGCACGCACAAACAACAGTCATGTCAAAAATAATAGCAGATTATATCTATGTCCATATACCATAATGGTTACAACGAGAAGGAGTTGAATAGCCAAACTTGTTGGTTAGCGTTTGGTGCAGAATATCTGTATGCTTTGTTCACAGAGAGGATCTTGACTTCACTGTTGCATTCTTCTTGTTGACTTGTGATGATGATGATGGTAGAAAAGTGGTCTGTGATCTAGCTGGTCATTGTATCCATCTCATCTCCCCTTCTTTGTGGTGTGGTTCGCCAATATTGAATTTTTTACTTACAATACATGTAAAAGTGTTTTTTCTTTACCTTTTAGTTAGCAATACACGTATCATTATTAAACATTAAAGAGAAAAGGTAAATTGACCAGATACCGTACTTGTTGCAGAGTTGTTGGTATGATCATCTCAACATCTGCATATTTTTCCTGCCTTGCCCTAGCAAGTAGCAACAAAGTAACCACCTTAAAAAGAGATTGCATGAATAAGTAATTAGTAGACGGACATATACATACTTACAACAACCACTCATTCAGTGTCCAATCGTGTATGTAGACAACAGGTACACAAAAACAACCCAACAGTGAGTCGTGGATACTTTGGCAGAAAACTCACAACTTCTCTTTCATCTTTCGGCTTGAAGTTTAGAAGAGATATCATCAATTCAAAAAGACTTTCGAGAGAAGATTATATACAACATATACATCAAAAAGCGAAACGGAAATTGATCATTTATTGTATAATGCTCATAAACCAATGTTATAAAAAATGATATAATAGCAAAAAGTGCTTGTGTAACAGTTGCTGCACACTACTGAAGTACTCCCAGTGACATTAAATGTTGAGGAATTATATAGTGCATTAATAAGAACGCAGCGTCATCGTCATTTCATCTTTAAATGATTGCATGTTTTGTCGATTTCTTTAACCTTCATCAATATTCAAATTCGAAGATCGTTTCCCTTGTATGTTTGTGAAATTGTTTGACTACATGTTGTTTAGTATGCAAAACTGACATAATATAAATGAACTTTCCGTATTGTGAATTAGCGTTTGAAAGTTTTTAAATATCTGATCATCTATACTACTAAGCAAATTACAAAGTATCATTAAACTGCTATTAGTGTTTTTTAAACTTCAAAAACTACATATTATGAGTAGCACCCATGTGAAATAATGACTTGATATTATACTACGTCCAAATAATCTGCATGATCGCCATCGTTGGCATTTTTGTGTGTTTTGTGGTGGATGACATTGAACTTGGAGGAGAGAAGACAATCTGTTGAAGTGGAAAAGATGATCATGTAAATTTGTATGAAGTTTTTCACATTGCATTCTTCATTTAGTTGGTCTGGTGGTGTGTGGCAGGAAAGAGAGGAGAGCAACATAGCAAGCGAATTGTAGAGGAATGTGGAATGTAAAATTGTAACATCTTACTACGAATATCAAGACGCACGGCACGGCGTGCAGGGAAGATGTTCAAGGGCAACCAAATTGTTACATGATTTTCAGAGCAGTGCTGTACAAAGATCTAAGTTAATTGCAAGTTAACAATTTTCAAGCGTAAGCGGAGCACCCAGCAGTGTGTTGTAATTTCTGTGTGAAGTGAACAAAGCAGTGTAATAGACAGAAAGACTGTCAAAGTGGAAGCAGCTGGAGAAGCAGGAATTAAAATAAACTACTGCTGCTTTTATAATCGTTTTATTGTTGCTGTTGTAATAATAATTGACGGATCCTTGAAACTAAGGTAAATGTCTTGAGGAAAAATGCTTATTATGCATTATAATTGGTGTATAAGTAGTCTTATAAGCAAGTATAAAAGATATATGCATGCGCGTATCTGTTTAAGCTCATATAATTGTTGTTTTCCGATGGAGAGTGCAAAAAATTGGTTACATGCAACATTTAAATATTAGTATGCGATACTAAAGAAAAGTGGTTCAAACGAAGGCCAAAGTAACAAACCTAAATGGTATGGCTTGGTTGTATAGTTTCCGAAATGTTCCATTATGCCCATTTTTATTGATTACAAATCAAGTAGCAAGATTCATTTTTGTGGTTTTTATTATCAAATGGCTTTTATTTTGGAACTTGTATGAAACAAGTTAAGTTACTTCATGCTTTTAGCATCTTGTGACGTACATGTTTGTATGTGACTTAAATATTTAATGTGAGACTGACCTTAGAAGTCCCCAAGGACTTTTAGGCTTGGAAAGGGTCAACTACAACATCTCATCTTGATTAACTCTGATATTCGTCATATCTTCATATCAAATTAATTTACTGTGAAAAGGTACAAATAAGTATGTTAAATGGACATGTCGACAAAATAAAGTACCTAATTGAACTGCCACGCTGATGTCACTAAAATGATGGGCTGTTCACAGAAACGCCATTCTATAATAGAGTACAGGTAATGGGATTACTACACCCATTTGATATATTAATGTAATATTATAACATGCAAACTTGACAATGTAACAACAGGTTTACTCGGCTTAGATAACTTGGAGCTAGAAAAATACATATGGTTGAGTGATTGAAGCATTCATTCATGACCGTATACTTTATTGAATCAAAAAGTAATTCATGTAAAAAGGGTAGTATATGTATTACAATGAACTACACAAATATCCAAACTGCAAAAATTATCCCAATTTAATTCTACTCTTACTAATTAAAGGTCAACTGTGGATTCTCCTGATTTTTATGGAGTTTCGAGTGGCAGAGTGGCAGCTCATTTTAATGCTGGTACAGTTAGCGACAATTCAATGCAATTCTCAAATGCAACAACGCTTGCGGGAGATTAAGAATGCTGCTGCTGAAATTGGCAGTTAACTTACATATCTGCCAATACAGCATATTGCATAGTTTACTTGGCATCGCTGTAAAAAATTTTTATAAAAAACTAATATGAGCTGACAGAAATTAGTAAATTCTTGCAGCTTTTTTTCATATGAAATACAAGTGTCCATGTACTTTGAATATTTAATTGACAATTTAAGCGTTATTTTCATTATAAATCTTAAGAACATAAAATGTTACGAGCTTGATGTGCTTGACAGAATTTCTCGAAAAACAAACGAAACCACACACTTGTTTGGTAACTTGTATTGCAAGAGTTGAAAGTAGAACTCATACTTGAAATCTTAAATATCTGGGAATTTGCAATACTAAACCATGAGATATTCCTGCTTAAACCAAAGTAAAACATTATGTGTTTGATTTTTTATTCAATTTACTTTGACCAAAGTAATTTTGTTGTGGTCTGGTTACACTTAATTTCTACCAGAGAAAAACTATCAGCTATTCAAAATGCACTTTGCATTTCTTTGTTACTTTGTTTAGTTCCGTCATATCGGAGGAACACATGCGTACACACACACGTAAATAGATAATACGCATAAACAATTTGAGATTACCTTGTTTGATAAAAAAAAACGAAGCATCACAGCCTGTTGCATTGTAAAATAAGCTGTTTTGGTCTTACCACTTAAACGCTTAAATCTTGTTGTTTCGGTCAATGTTTGGCCGACAAACACAAAACATGTCAGAGAAGAAACTTTTGGTGGCGGGTGGGAAGGAACAAATTGTGTCTTAAAGAAATAATCCAATTATCAAAACTACCACAACAGCATGTGTATTATTACGAATTGAACAAAAAAATGCTACATTGTACACATGATTATTATATAATAAGTAAAAAATTCGGCTTAAGTGTTTTATGCCTCATAATTATTATCATGGTGTAAAAAGTGTAAAGAACTTTTATTTACTGAGGAATCATGATTAGGTCCAATTCAAATACCTGCATTCATACTACATACTACATAGAATACTATACTACACACCTGCAGCATCATGCATGATACCTCTAGGTATTCTTTAAGTTTTATGATTTTGATTGAATAACTTTTCATGTTTAGTTTTAAGATTACCATCGATTACACTGAAATTAATCGATAAACCCTCTAACTGATGTAACTGGATTGCTCCTTGAAATCATTTATTGAAATAGAAAGTTCCTAAAAACAAAACTCATTATGTAAAATTACGTTCCAATGATCCGTATGCATACAGAATGTAATATGTTTTTGTGTACGGGTCACGGGTATTGTCCTCAATTAGTTATTAGACGTAATTTTTTTTAAAGCCTTTTAATGCTTATTTCTTAGATGACAATTTAGATGGTTGTGTAGTTTACTTTGAGTAGTGAGCATTACAATATAAATTCACTTTCAGTTTCTTGAAAAAAATAAAAGTGGTTAATCTTTTATTACTCTTCTTAACAAAATATTTACATAAACCCATTTAAAAAATAAAAGTGCAAAATATACATACTATTTTCAGAACAAATATCGATGATCATGGTCATTAAGATGTAAGTTATGAGCATATCTACCTAGGGTTCAAGACAAGTTAATAATTGTTGAGCATGACGCTATATAAAAATAATGGTGATCAATTTATCACACAGTCATTATCATGTTAATATTAAGCATGAACAAAAATATGAACTCAGTCAGACATTATTACTTGCACATCCCAATTCACAATTGAGAGAAGGTCCTTTTTGAACTTAAAAGTTAATTGTTTTATGGCGATAACTTGAATATCTCTTATAAATGCTAACTATGCAAGTTAACTATATACAAGATTAAGGTAGCTGGTTGTCATATTATGTTGGTGCTCTGCAAAAAACATCTTTGTTGATCGTCATCATCATTAATGTACCACTTCGTGCAAACGAATTAAATGCTTGACAAGTATCAAATTGATAGAATTGTCTTGTTTTGTTCACGCTCTGTAAGCCTTCATCGCCCATGCAAAATGAGTATCCGCAGTGGAGCGAAGTGAAGCGAAGATTCTTCACAGAAGTAAAAACTAGTGAATCCCTTTTCATAAATAAACTTACCAATAAACTCCACTGCTGCATATGTCATTACTGTGCATGCATATGCACTTTGCACCTCAGTATTCCCTTGAAGTCGAATTGCACCAATAACCAATATGCGTGTCCTGCTTGAAATTCGATTCAAGAAAACAATATTGGTATTAAATTTTTTATAGGTTTTGATCCTTGGTGCGTTTAAGGGTGATGTCACGTCATATTATTGCAATACTGATATGAATTTCAATTATTTTGAGAACAGACATAGAGTAACGACTTGTGATTAGTAGAAGATACATTTTCATTTTATAAGAATTGGCAAGCAGAGTATAGCACACATAGTTAGTGATGGAATGTTAGGAAAGTATTTTAATATAGAATATGTAATATATATAGTTTAATTTTAATATAAATGATTTTTGGGGATCCTCTATAATACTTTTTTCTTCGTCACGTATTCTGCTTTGTTCATTCGCTCAATTTCAGGTTCAACAACCACGTTACGTTACATTTTTCAGCTTGTTATAAAAACCATCCATTAGTTCGTAAAATGTCAAAAAAATACGAAAACATTTTCGATGTTCATGATGAGTATGAGTATATAAATATGCGCATCTAAAATTATTTATAGAATGAAGAATAAATACATGTTTATACGAAGACACGTGTGAGTGTGTTTTGATGTTGTATCAAAAACACGTAAAAACAACAGAAAATATGAATGAAAGCGAAAACATCTTAGAAAGTATTTTATAAGAGGCTCTTCTGCAGAAGCTACTATATATTTGCACTATGGTTCTACTTATGTAATTTATTTTTTAAATGCAAGATGAGGTATATGTATTTGATATGTACTCTCAGAAAATGGCGGGGGAAATGTCGGTACGTGACATTTCGGTAGAAAGCAAAGATTACCTGTAAATTTTAGGTCAATAGAGGTAATAAATACTAGTTGAAACCATATAATAATGTTTTCAAGTTTGTTTACAGTTATACATGTAAACAGGTTGAATATTATTATATGTATTTTGTTTTCACGAGCGGACATCTGCAGGCGACGGTTGACGTGTTTGTTGGTAGGACGTGAAATAACGGGTAACGCACCCGACCGTTCAAAATTTGAAAAATAAAGAATCAAAGGGAGCGCATTTGCTTTTACTCTCACGGTAGATAAATTTTCTCACAAGGTTTTCCATCAAAACAGTGGAAAATGTAACTATAATTAGGTTGTTTACATATGAACTTGCTTAATGAAGGATTCTTGTAGAAGCATTCAAATATAGAGTTTGAATGGTGGAAAATTTAAATGAAATGTCAGGCGAAAAATGTTTACTGAATTCCACGAATGGTGGATCATTTTATATAATGATAAAACTGAAAACTGAATGTATACTTACAAGAAAAATTCGATTCCAATCAAGTTTCTCAAGTGTAAAGAACCCAGAAAATGCAATAAATAGAGATGGTACGCACACGTGCGTTTGCAATGTTTTACGCCTTTTACGCGCTAATTAATACTTCCGTAGAACAAATTAAGAGTTTCCTGAGTTCTCTTAAAGATTGTTACCTAAAGCAGCACAGCACAGCATGCTTTTCTATAAACTAGTTTAATGACGAACTGCCTATTTTAATAGGTACAAATTGTTTACAGAATATTTAATTTTAAATACATAACAAGTACTTTTATGTAAAAATTATGGAAGCACTTTATGTCTATATTGTATAACATGAACAAAGTTGTAATATTAAACTTTGTATGCGCAATAACTTTGGTTATATTAATATTCTATTTTGTCAGGTTTCTTTAATTGCTAGAATGATACTATAATTCCATTATCAGCTATATAATATATATAATTTACTTAAACTCACTTGGCTGTCGTTTTGTTGTTGTGATTCGTGTGGCGTTAGGTACATAGATGAAATTAGTGTTGACGAAAGTATTTAGTCAAATTATATTTTTTACGTGTCACAAAAGGCAATGCTTCAAGTCATATATGTATGCTGCTTAAATTTGGTGAATTGAGGATCTATTCAAGACCCAATAATCCATATATCCTTATGTTTTTATTTTTATATTTCCTGAAACTTGGCTGCTCCGACCGGATGTCAGGTTATATATTAAAGGCTCTAATTAATAAATGAAATGCAAGACAATAAAAAATTACAATCAGTTGAAATTATATACATATTGATTTACAATTAATCAAATTAGTGTACACCTGAAATCTCGAATTCAATTACGAATGTCATAATGAGATCAACAGGTTTGTATTGTGCATCAACATCAATTAATCAAATCTAAGGTGTAAGCTGACATCATTCATCATAGTATTTGATTCGTGATTGGTAACATGCTTAGAAATTTTGTTTATTGTAACAAAATTACATTGCAACTCTCTCATCAACAAGTAAATAATGTTAAATTATCATCTGGCATGCAATCATTGATTAACTAATTGGTAATTGCAAAATGACATGCAGCGATAGGTGTGCGGCGTGGTCTGGTCAGATACTTGATGTTAGACAAAAGCAATTATTGTACGACACATGAGTAATTGCAATAACTACAAAATGTGACGTGATTCAATGCAACTACCAGAATGTTATTGTGTATTTTTTGTAAATCAAGATGAGATATTGAGTATTTCATCTTTTGATATGAAGAAGCTATTAATAGAAAAAATCTATAATTTGAGTTAATGTGATGAAGGAGATGTAATCAAACCCAATTTATTGAAACCGAATGTCATGCATAAAAAATGCATGCCAATTTTATTTCGTGATCCTATGTCATTTTATTATGTTGCATGATACGAGTACCTGTGTATAATTAGCAACTTACAAATCATACCTTTCAATTTCTGTTAAAAATGTAATTTTGTTTACGTATCTGAACATTCTGAACCCGCGAATGACTATCATTACAGCGAACTGTGTAATGACAACAAAGTTGATTGCAGGCTTTCGTTTTCAATTTGTAATTATAGTTAGATGTAATAATTTGAATTACTGTAATTGCTAATATCAGCTTGCAATGCAGCAATATCAATATCAAATTGCAGTAAAGTTACTACAAGATTGTGGTAATCACTAACCACAGAATATCTGTCTATGTTTTTTTGATGTCCTTCTTGTTTTATAGGTAATATATGAATTTAGTTATGTTGTATGTAATGTTATGTATTGTAAGCGGCTCAAACACACTTTTGTTGTGATAAGTGAGGAAACCTTCACTACTCACAAAGAATAAAACTGATGGTAGCTGAAATGAGAAAATTCAAAAATGTTAATCAATCGTAATGACACTTGAACAGGTGTCATACAAGGTGTAAAGGTTGGATTTCTTCTCCTTCACAGTTTGTTGAAATTGTGGGATCGAAATAACACTGGCTGCGGATAAATGATGGCTAAATCTACTTTAAAACACTCGGTCATAACATAACCATAACCGTTTAATTTTTATTGTTCCTTTTAACTACCATTAATGCCAACATTAATGAAGGTTGTCCTTTTGAATGATGTATTTTTTTCTGTATGCAGTTTTCTTTGTTCATCTTTGCTAAGCGTGTGAGTATCAAGTATTAATGCGTTCCAGACCAAGTGCAATATTTTCATTAAACACATAACGTTTATTATTACATTTGCTTAAGTAACTTTTGAATTTTTGCTGTCCTTCGTTTTTACGATTGTCATTCAAGAAGTTAGAAAACTTTATACTCGCAACGCAACACTACAAAAATATCTCAGGTCACTGCTTCCTTAATTATCAAATCATTACATTGTAATGAAAAGCACAGCTAGAAAAGATAAAATAAAAGTTTTCTTTATAAAAAAGCGGGTCGTTGTGTGCGAACTGCGAACCGTGCCGTGAAGCGTTCATCATATCATCATCATAGTTTCAAGCATACCTGAAACTGTAAACATTTTTTAGAGAGAAATTCTTTTAGAAGACATTGGTTAAATAGTTTACGGTCATTATGGTGCTCGGTTTGTCGGCGCTCGAAACTTTAGCATGGTCATTTTTATAAATTCATAAAGGCTTTTTTATGCACTTACGCATGTACCTGTTTAGGTACACAACTATAAAAATGTTTAACCGTTTTACTTGCCATCATCTTCTCTCACGCAGAAATGTTCCGTATTTGGTCAAGGCTGAATCATTCAACCATGGAATTTGTGATTCTAATTCTTTGGGGTATGAAGTAAAAATCATTACATCAGTTGAATGACTATGTGACGGTAATGATGATGGTGTGATATACTCATATGAAGCGATGCCAAAAGAAAAATACATAAATGTATGAGCCTTTTATATTTAGTTTGTGTACACAACCTTTTATCTCCTGGTTATATTACATTTTCTCGAAGATTTATTATACCAGTACCACCCACGCGTAAAGAATAACCTACTAAACAAATACTTAGCCGTCAATCAATCGTAAAAAACTCCAATATTTTACATATAATGTCCGCATTTTTTCTAAATTTCAAACTGTTTTTAACCAGTTCTTCCCATGACTTACTGACAAATAAAGATGAATGTATTTTTCCCGGGTGTGGTGTACTGGGACTGGGACAGGTATACAGGTAGTGTTCAATAGCTAGAGTGTGGTTGTACGGTTACATCATTGCACTACATTTTTGAAGCTTACCGCATGTACATAACAACTAGTGGTCTATATAAATTTGTTTCGTTTGACGATTATTATGTAAAACATGCATAAGTTCATTTTATTTTATGTAGGTAAAATATGAACCATATTAACGTTTCAAAATTTGAACTATTGGCTTCACACGTAGTTGTCTTGCATAAATTACTTTCCTTCGGGCGATTCCCAATCTCAAAAGCCAACAGCAAAATGTACTCATCTTGTCTTTAATACGATTTTGTTGCTTGTTGGTTGGAGTTGGAGATAGAGATTATACTACACAGAAGTTGTCGGATTGACGGAGGAGTGGAGTGAAGCCCAAACGGCTTTGAGTTACAAATATCTGTTATACCTTTTTACGGTACATTCGTGTCAATTTTTTAACGAGAAAAGTACCGTTTCTTTAGGATTATTTTCCGTATTATTTTTACACTCTCTACAAATAAGGCTTTGCTTTGCTACGCTCTAAATAAATGAGCACGCCAATAATACCGTAGGTTTTTTTTCGGTCCCGAGTCCCGAATAAGCCGTGTAATGACAAGTGACATTATCATCACTTATTTTTATTACAGCTATACAAACAATATAGTATTTGGGATAAATTTCATTATAGTCATTGTTGTTTCGTAAGAAAAAATCACTGGTTTATAAACAAAAAACTGTCCGACACAATCATTTTAATTGGATGCATTTTTTCAATGTTAAGTTTACTACGCTTCCTTGTGGCAAGGTTTGTTCCTTTACTTAAGTAACATGTATGTAATATAACTCTGCAGTAAGTGTACTAGGCGGGGCAGGAACCTAATGAATATTCTAAGTATACACATACTTAAATGACAGTGTTAGCTAAGCTCAACAGTAAAAAAACTTCGAGATAAAGCAGCTATAAAAGCGGAATCAAGTAGCGGTAGTAAAAAATACACAATGGTAATAAGCAGCGTGAAAAGTTAAGTTATCTCAGCACTTTGAATTTGATTATAACATATTTTTGCCGCAACGCTGTCACTATGTCTTGTTTATTTTTCAAAATCATTGTTAAACGAGCAGAAGCAAGAAGAGAAAAAATGCGAAAATCAAAAAAGTATATGAGCCACTGTGTCATGTCAGTCGAAAATCTGTTTTACGTGACGAACTACTCTCGGATTTTTTTTCGTGTCTACTTTGTTTGCTGAATCAACGGTTTTTGTTGGTCCTGTTTACGGAAACTTAAAAAAAATAGAACGAACATGCCCTCCAAGAATAGGATTGTTATACACGTGCATAATTTGTATATATCCACACAATCAACATAGGATGTTATTATATCATTATCATATGAGAATCGCAACGCAACTTCATAAAAAGTGTACACAGCTCATGCCCAATTTACAAACGATTTTTTATGCATAAAATTGCTTGTCAATTGACGATGCGTGCGCACACTATTTTTGCTGACGACGCAGACGATAAAATGACACTTCAATGAAGCATGCTGAGTTGCTTCCTGACTAAAAATGTAGTAAGTTTTCATCGAAAGCGCAGTGAACACAAAATGTAATCAAATATAATGTTGTAGCAATAGTAGCAATGCATACAATTATTGATGCTATGTTGGTCATTTTTTGCTGAGTGATGATATTTTGCCAAATGATATTTTATTTTTTGTTTGGTAAACTGTCAACTTACCAAAATGAATAATCCACGAACGTGCTATGAGCACGAACTTTCAAATTCAATTTACACAAACGGCACCGCTCACCGTATGGCGAATGTTGACTTAACTTGACGTTAATAGGAAGTACCTAAGTCTGTGAAACTCATTAATATTGTAGATGCTGTTTTAATACTAAACTCTACTCCGGCGAAATTGTATACACATGTTTGGGGATAACGAAGCATAAAAACAAAAGAAATTAATTTCCAATTTGATCCAAATCTGTCATTGTCACTATCATGAATATAAAATCTCAACTGAGCTGAGCCTTATAAGTTGCAGTTTAAGGCACACAATTTGTCTATATATCTATGCGTCTATACAAATTTTAACGGGGTATAAAGTATAAACCTGTGGTATAAAATTTGTAAAAAGAAACGACCTCTAAATTGCTTAGCCATCTTTATGATTGAATCTTGAATCTAATCCGCTACATCGATCGCATCTTAACGAACCACCATTCTGAATGTTTGATTAATGTATAAATGAATAATGCAAATCAACTATCTTATAAAATGTAGACAGCAGCCAACAAAGAAGTTTATACATATTTGTCATTCAATTCGCGTACAACTAAGTTGTTTGACAGTATTTATACCTTGTCGTAAAAGTGAAATAATGCAAAGATGAAGTGGTTCTATATTTTTTGTTGGGTTGCATCCTTTTCATTTTCATGAGTATATACTTCGTAAAATGATGGGTTACCTTGTGTAAAAATCGACCTTTCATATACCATAATAGGGGTTAAAAGCACATCATTAATCTACATGGCTGCATGAGTAAGGAAAATATAAATCAATGGTAAACATCTAATGAGTCTAGAATAAAAATATGGGTATCTTTGTAGTTGTAGTAAGTGCATCATTAAATGATTACACATTCAACTTTTTTTGTCAAATCAGTGCATTAGACAGTCTGCATATATATACTAAAGGTCCGTGGGCTATCTATAAAACGGCTGAAAAAGTTATCGTAAATTCATATAATTAGTAACTACTGATGAATTATTCGAACATAAAAAGTATAGTGTATTTTTTATTATTTTTGCTTTCTATTTACACACTAAACTAAATACAAGAACTTTAATTAATTTTAATATTTCTAAACCCCGAAATAAGTTTGAAAGGGGAAAGGTGCCAAACAGTATCGCAAATTATTAGACAGTAATAACTACTAATTATATACATAAATACGTAAAATGTGTATCAATTTAATTGGACCAGTAATCATCTTAAAACTGTACCAAGTTGCAGTTGATTCAAGTTAACTTAAGATTAATTATTAGTTTATTAGTTTGATAAATCGTGAGAAGGAAGTAAAAAACGTGAATGATTTAGAAAATGCGATAATGAACTTTGGAAATAATACTGATGAAAAGATAACGGCGGAGTGGATTTTCAAGTTTTAAAATGAATACTGAAGAAATCAGAATTAGTAGTCGACAATTTTCAAAAAATTATCGGGCACTGAATCACAAGTTGACTATTGATTTAACTTCCTGATGTTTGCAGCTTTTGTTTTAACATTCACGTGAAGTCAATCAAAAACTACAATTTTGTATTATTAGACACTATTCGAAGCTTTGTGTTTTTCAAAATGGGCTAGCAAGCATGTGTCTAGTTTGTCTAGACACCTGAACGTCAGCAGATGTGTGTAAGCGCTTGAATTCAGTATGCAAACGTTTCAAATGCATTTTGCAAGATCTTCACATTTTTAGCATGAAATGCATCTGCTACCTACACTAAACCAAACATGAAACCACTTAACCTTTTCAAGCAACTTTAAGCAGATTTTTTTTGTAAAAATTTCTATCATTCTCTCATCAAAAGTCATAAAAACGGTCAGACTTTTAACGAATATTTTTTTTGCATTTCTTTCAAAATAATTTAGCTCTCTCTTTTTTGGGTTCTTTCGGAAAACATTTTGGACATGTAATTATCATTAAGATAGTAAATTGTCAAGATGAGCTAGTCTCATGCAAATTCTCTTTGTCTCTTCTCTCTCGATAAGAAATTACCACATTGCAGTGCATTGTATAAACAAAGTAAAATTGTATCCTTTGTATGACGTACATAGTACATATGTCATGGAAAATACTTAAGCTGCTAAGCCTATTATTGGTAGCAAATGGACCGAAAACACGCATGAATGTCGTCGCATTTTTCTTTGCCTGTTTACTTGATTACCTGCAATTTACATATTTTAGATGCTTTGTTTGAAGATTTAAAACTAAAGTACAACCCTGCTTGTTGCAAAAAACAGGAGACCCAGAAGAGAATTTCGCAGGTTCGAAAATGAATATGTTGAAAATGTTTTTTTGGGGTTGGTATGTCAGTAATTTAGAAAAATTGCTTGTTTCAATTTTCTACATAACTTATGTTTTAAGTTGTCGTGTTTTGTCACTTCTATAAATACTTTACAAGAAGAACTTTTCGTAAACAGATATTTAATTTAAAATAGCACATGCTTGTAGTTCGTAATGACAAAAGGATACCTCTTTTTGCTGAAAAGAGCAACCAGTTCCAACTCCATTCAAATTTTCGACGTAATATGGGCAGCCACGATAATAAAAAATGCAGCAAACATAATTTGGGACGATGGTGTTGTTTCGTGTGAAAGATTATTATGCAGCAGTGCTACATTCGTTGTAATTTAATGCAAACGAGTTAAAGATGATAATGATAAGTTGGAAATGTGCTGTTTTGCTGCATATTTTAGTACATATTTTATTAGTAACTAGAAAGGCTAAACTACGTGCATGTATGTATAATTCGGCTTGTAGTTTGTTGGTGATGAATTCTGTGACACGAAAGAAAATTAAATATTTATTGTTTTTTAACAAATTAAAAATTACAACCGCCAAATAAAGAACTTCTGTTTTGGCACATTGTCAAAAAGTCACAAATGCATGGCTCTGATTTTAACTGTCAACTGTTAACATTTTTTCAAAAGTTATTTGATTCGATTTTAAGGGCTATTGCAACATTTTGATAACACGATAACATACTAGTTATTGGTCATCTAGCACCATTATATTCATACAGACAAGTAGGATAAGATTAAGATATTAAGTTCTGAATATTTTGCGAAATGTAGAAATAATAGAGAACTTTTATGTCGATGGATGAACAACAAGATACATATATTGACATATTATCTTTAAAAATACATGTACCATGTACAGTGTGGGGGCAAATAAATATGAATAAGCTATAAAAATATTTATGTTTTTACTGTATGCGCAATAAAAAATGATTTTTAATGTTTATATTATTGTTTTCCAATTTTCAGGCCCACGTCGCGTGAAAGGCAACGCCACACCGGTGTACACGTTTGATCGGTCAAACAGTGAGTAGCTACCCACGACGTATGTAACGCAACACTACTCTTCAGAGATTTTCGATGATGCTAAGAAGAATACCGTCATGTTAATATATGACTGTATGAAATACAACGATGCAAATTCAAAAGTGAACATCGACACCAAAAAATAAGAGTACTTACTCACTTCACGACATCTTCGCTAACCCAAAAGAAGATTTAAAAGTGAAAAGAACAACAGAGTAGATTACTCGATAAAAGAACAACAAAATCCAAAATGGAAGGCCAACTGTTGTGGGTGTTGGTCCTTCAGCTGCTGGTCATCGTGTTTGTGGCAGTTAGCATTTTATTTTTCATGTTGAAAAAGCTTGTAGGTCGATCTCGTGTGCCAACAGGATCCAAGACTATTTTGGTCACAGCAGCGGACACACAAATTGGATCCCAAATTGCTACTCATCTGGCTTCAATTGGTTTCCGAGTGTTTGCTGGCGTGTCGGATATCAATAGCAAAGCCTCTGGTCGACTGAGGTCTTTTGGATCTCCCTGGCTTCATGTTCTTCCCCTTGATGTTACTAATAATGACAGCCTTGCCTTTGCAATCAAATCTGTGCGAGATCACTTTCACGCTGGAGAAAAAGGTAAAATGAGATTTAATTTGTTAGACGTGTCCCTATCTAATGCACGTGCATTAGCATTATAGTTAAATTTTTAATACTTATGCACGTGCACGAGAAATATTTTATAATTAAATAGATACTAAAAAAAATAGTATACCAATATACAGTAGTTCTTTTCCAATAGAGTATCATTGCTAATTTTGGTCAATTAGGGTTTCAGTGAGTTTATCAACAGTTTCAGGTTTGTTTATATTTTTACAGACATAAAATTTAGAACCCCGTCAATAGTTTAGTTAATTTTCTAACAAAAATCAATCTGGAAAACAATCCAGCTTTGGGATTTGCCTTACATTATCATAATTAATTCATTGGGTTTTTACATTATTGCAATTACATCTTGAGACATTGAAAATGTAAGTCTTTCTGGTTGGATCATTAATGGCCACAAAATTATCTCATCTATTCATATTTTTCCTCTTGTCTGTATTAAATGACTGAAGTCTCTTTTTACTTTCCTTAAACAACGAGCAAATTCTATCATCACACACCCAAAAATTAATTTTTGAGAGTGAAGACTCTTAAAAATTCATTTAAGTAGGAGGTCATACCAGAGGAAAAGGTGTGTTTGATTAAGTAATGAAATAAATGAATTATGACTTGACTTTGTGCTATGGTCTTACCTCCGTTTGGTCATGAACACACCTTGCTAATTCATATTTAATGTTTCAAGGCGAATATTAATTTCCTTAAATCGATGATACTGGATTTTTAAAGTAGAAGTGAGAACTTCAAACTGTTATTTTTTTACATGCAAAAGATCCTAATAAGTTGCACCTTTTATTCTTGTGCTAGATAAATATGAATATAAAAAGTAAAAATGGAAAATTAATTTATTTGATGTTGCAAAACTTTTGTATAATTTGTCTTTGAACAGAAATAATGTCATCATCATTCATTCTTCGTGGGACATGAAATGTATTGAATTACAAATGTGCAAGCTTTATGTTTTTCCACATGCACATGTGAAATAATTGTATTTTTCATGTATCCTTTTCAAACGATTTGGGGACATGGATTTAATTTATTTCTATTTTCTGCTAAGTGATAAATGATACTTGTTTCTTTTTGTGCAAACAACAACTAAAGAATCTCTGTATGATTGTAATGATGTTGTAAGTTACGCTCATTATATGAGTATCCTTGCTTAGAAGTGAATATGGATATTATTGTTACAAGAGAGTAATCATATTTCAAAAGCTTTTATTTCGATTAGAGTGTCTCAAGTCTCAACAACTCGTCATCAGTTTGATAGGCTAAAGTAGCACACTTCATCGTACCCAGTAGGATATTTATTCTGCGAAGTAGTATATTATTAGTGCATCGCATTTTAACACAATGTACAATGACAATGCCCTCCTCCTCATTCTTCGATTGGATTTTGAAAATGATTGCTGAAATTACCACTGACTGTGTGGACATGGGCTTTGCGTTACCAGTGAGTATCGAAATGCAAGTGAATGGGACAGTACAAAGCAATAATTATTGACTTGCCAAAAAATGCACTTCCACTTCCTTTCTTAAAAATATTTTGTACCTTTTTTAAATGCGATTTATGCCTCGAGTGTAATTTGACATGACTTTGAAAGTGTGCTATTTTGTTACTTGTATTTGTATTACGTATTTATACGAGATGTGCGATGAGCGTGACTTTATCACTTTGTAAACTGCGTAGTATGTATTTACACGTTGACAATTTTAAAAACATTTTTGTTTCGTGTTCTTCAATAAATGCTTGCAAATTACGCTTCATTTCATTCTCAAAGAGATGAATGGAACAGAATGTATGGATGGATATTTATGAGTTCCTCTCATTTTTTAACTTCAAACTTTGATACAAATATACATTTCGTTTTTGTTTGGTACAAAATTCTACATTTCATGTCGAGCAGGTTAAGTATCCACCACAAAATACGTGCTCAAATCGTACTCACTATATACAATTTTCTTTCAGTAACAGAAGTAGAAATTGGCATCGTTGACGTATCACGTCACGGTAAAATCATATTATATATGGAGTGATTCCACCGCAACAACGGCATACATACTATACGTTACATATTCTGCATGCATTGTAAATAAGTAGAAAACTCCATGGAAGACTACAATACATTACAGATGACTGCGTGCATGTGCA